>SEOQ01000248.1:0-33388 GCA_004679275.1 Dentipellis fragilis
GGGGTGGGGATGGGAGATGAGGAGGACCAGGACCAGGAGCGCGACTCTGCGGCAGAGGGTTGCGATAGCGTTTAGAGTTTCGGACGATACTTTCCCTCCCCTCCGTCCCACATCGCGATCTCCCCGGCCGGCCATGTCTTCTGGTCTTTAGGACCCTTCCTCCTCCCTTTCCACATCTCCTCCCCGCCCCCCATGGTCGCCAGCGTCAACGACGATCTCTATACCCCCTTCCCCCGCGTCCTCACAGACGAGGGCTTCCAGTCCTCCGAGGAGGGCTCCGAGCTCCATTCTCCCGTCTTCGACCAGCCCTTCAACCACTTCTCGCCTGCAGGTACGTCTTCCCGGATCTCTTCACCTTATCTTGCCCGGTCTCAATGGCGTCCCCTTCCGTGCCGCGCTATTGCGTCTTCAAAAAAGCCCGATATCACTCAACGAGCGCCGTGCACCAGCTGCCCACCCTCGCCACCAACGTTATCCCATCGGCGTTCGACCACCATCATCACCATTCGTGGCCCGCAGAGCAGTATAACTACGTGAACGGTGGCCCCCAAATTATCGAGTCCCTCAAGCTGCCAGCTACTGCGCTCAACATCTACAACTCTGACCTTCGCGTTCCCTCCTTCACGACCTCCGCCGTATCCCTTGGCTCTCCGCCCCGCTTAGCTCCTGAAGACACGACCTATGAAGACTATACCGTTTCCATCGATGCCTCTTCCCACATCCCCATGTCGCATTCGAGCACCACCCGCGCGTCAGCGTTATCTCTGACCACCGCGGACGAGCCCCAGGCGTCGTCTTCTGGCATGGCCTCTACAGAGGCTTCCACATCCCGAGCGTCGCGCGCCCAACGTAAAGATGCCTCCAACATCGTCATCGCCTGTCGGCAATGGTGAGTCTCGCACCGTGTCCGGGCCACCTGACCTTCTGACCTTCTGACCTTCTGACCTTCCTTATCGAACGCAGCCGCGCGCGCAAGATCCGCTGCGACTCAACGCGCCCCGAGTGCAACAACTGCAGCCGACGCAGCAACGAGTGCGTCTACGACGCCGCCCCGAAGCGCAGAGGGCCCGACAAGCGTCCGGGCACGCGACAGCGCTCCTGCAAAAAGCGCCCTGCCGATGGATCTGCGCCTGTCCCGAAGAAAAAGCGGCGTACAGACCCCGCGGACGAGCACCATGCGCTACATGCTCAGCACACCCCGCCCTCTCCCAATCTCAAACCGCCTCCGGGCGCACGTCAGATCGACATAAAGCCCGAGCCTGACCTTGGCCCCTTTCGCATCCCCGAGGAGCACCAGCCGTCGTACACGGACGGGTATTTTGGCAAGGTGTGTCTGTAGAGCTTTATCTGGCCCGCCAGGGCTAAGAAATGCATTCTGACGCGATGCTTCTCGAAGAGGCGGTCGTCCCCGAGCTACCGCCGCAGCGCTATGAATTCAGCCCTCCTGTCGGACGGCGAGTCGAATCCTTTCGACTTTGATCTGCGCTCGCCCGCGTCCTTCAGCGACGACGCGGGCCACAACGCGGGTGTGGGCTCTGGCATTCCCCACCCGCCCTCGCTGGCCGCGCCCAGCCCGATCCTGCCCGTCCCGCCCACCGAATATGGTCGGAAGGCGTGGTGGGACGCCTTCCTCACGACATACGCGCCCACCCGCGAGCACTCGTGAGTCTCGCAGACTTGTCCCACCCCCGGCGGCCCGTTGACCTCTCCCGCCGCCCAAATCCTATTCCAAATGTAAAGCATTCGTCTCATCGCCGCGGACCTCCACCTCCTGTATGTGTTGCGCCTACCCTCACTCCAATTCGCGTGGCGATAGCTGATCCGCGGGCGCGCGCAGATTCTCGCAAAGCGGCTACTGGTTTACCTTCATTGACGGCTCCGAATTTCTTCGCACCTTATACGACCCCGTCGCACGCGCCGCATGGACCCCGCCCGCCTTCGTTCTCGCCGCGCTCGCGCTCGCAACACTCATGCAGTCAAGCGAGGCCGAGCGCGGAGCGGCAGGCCGGATACGGGCTCTATGGTTACGTGACGCGGCACAGGCGGCGCTCGAGACGGCGTGGGCCGCACATGCCGTCGATCTGGGACTAGCGGAGGCTGCCTTCGTGCGTGCTCTTATCCCTCCTCGGAACGCCGCGGGCTAGCGCTCACCCGTTCCCATTCACTGCAGGTCCTGGCACTGTTCGAAGCCTCTGCGCACCCACAACACACGCCTGCGCGCGCAGAGGCCGCGCTCACGTTCCTGGACAGCATCATCCGCGTGCAGCACCTCACGTTGCTCGACGCGCACGACCCCGCCGCGACGTCAGGCGCACACCCGCTCTCCGCGTCGTCTCCTACGCAGCGCAAGACGTGCAACTGCACCAACGCACCCCGCGGCAGCCAGGACGGGCTCACGCTGGCATTCGTGCCCGCGTGGGATCCGACGTGGACGCGCGCGGAGCGCGATGCGGAGGAGACGCGTAGGTTGTGCTGGAGTGCGCTCATGCTTGTTGCGGACCACACGGTGGCGTGCTCCGCGCTCCGCAGGCCACCGCTCGACTTGTTCCTTGGCGATTCAACCAACGTGAGTCTGTCGCTGTCGCTTCGCTCCTCTGCGCTCGTGGCTAATCGCATGATGTCTAGTTCAAGCTGCTGTTCCCCGGCGAGTATGGAGCTGGTCCTGGGGGTGCAAAGGACACAGTGTGGGCCCTGTACTGTCGGAGCATGCTCATCTGGAACATGTGTTCGCGCTTCGAAGACCCCTCCCTGTCTGGGGACGCCAAGGCACAGATCGCAGTTGGGGTATTTGTGGAGACGAACACGATGGATCGTGCTCTGGATGCGCATGTGTGCAACATCGATACGTCCCTGATATACATGAGCAGGGAGCTCATATCGAAGTGCGTGCTTAGTCGTGCTTGATGTTAACATCTGGGTGCTGACTGAGAGATCCCTAGCACGCGGTTGGCTGTGACGTATCTTATGAGACGGTGCGTGGGACTTCTAGCGAAATGTCGCTCGTGATTATAATTCGGTTGCCATTGCAGAATGCTCCTCGATCTTGATTCAAAGGCCCGGCCCGTGTGGAACCGCAGGCTCGCAGAGGAATGGCGTACGTTTCTGTTTCCTCGCTCCTTTCGTGTCGCTGACAGATACTTTATAGTCTTCTACCAAGAGCAAGTCGCTAGGAAGGTGAAGGCCTCGATCCAAGGACTCAGGGAGGCCAGCGGCCATATGTTCCTGAGGCGTCCGGCTCTCATCAGCTGGTTCACGAGCCAGGTTGCCATGTGCGTTAATCGAGTTCAATAACGACAACTCTTACTGACTGGGCGTGTTAGGTGCTTGAGCATCTGGAGTGGCGATAACAGTCTGATGCGTGCCCTGGAGCTCGCCAAGTCCTTCCTCATTCCTCTCGAAGTGCTGAACATCCTGTGGCCCTGTCCTGGTGCGCCCTATTTCCCCTGCGAATGATTTCGCGGACTGACCTCTTTGTTGATAGTCTTCCAAGCCCAGTGCACCGACCTGCGAAACCAACTCGAAGATGCCTGCGCTATCTCCTCCATCCCTCCCCCACTCCTCCAACAATTCTCCCTTCCGCCCGCGATCCTCCAACTCTAATCCGACACGAGCTCGCTCAACATACCTCACACACCCTATCTATCTCGCTATCTCGCCTGGCGTCCGAATGCTCTGACTGTAGATATACCTTCTCTGTATGTATTATTACCTTGTAGCCTTGGTTTGTATATCCCGCTCTCCCTGGTATTCTCTATTCGGTACTCTGTTTCCTTTCGATTGGAGTTTGTCGGTCTATTCACGGATTTGTACATAGTACTGGAGTACATACATACCACACTATCCGTCGTCCTCCACCCGCACCCCCTAGAATGTCCCACTAGTAACTCAGCTATTCAAACACCCACCATCGTTGTTGCACAGTATAATACACACCACTCCCGTCGTCGAGTCTTCGACTTCGAGCTTCGTTCGGTTCGTACCTCTGAGGACATCTCGCACAATGCATAGCGATTTATTTGGGATTCAGCAAATATGATAGAGATTGGGGACCACCGGCATAACATGGCATCGTACGTCCCCTTCGCGAAAGCACAAGAGCAACAACACCGAATTCAGGCGAAACAGAGAGGATAGGACGGAGACGAGAAAAGAAAGCACAAGACGTGAGGGCACTAACGTATGAACAGGAGGCTAAGTAAGACACGATATGGACAATGGACATTCTCGCATAACAGGGAGGAAATAACTGGTCAAATACATACAACGCATAATGCATGGATGGTGGTGATTACAGCGACACTTGCCAGACAGATCCGCTCGGCGACTCTGGCGCCAGCGCGTCTGCAAACGCGTCGTTTCCGCTCCGGCCACAAGTATTGAAACTGGTAAGTAGGTGCCCACGTCCGCACGTTCGAGAGATGGGAGCAAATTATCAGGCAGAGGTGTCACGGGGAAGGGGCGTCTATGCCTCAGACATGGTGACGTCTGCCAGCACAGAGGTGTCGCCGTCGGCAAGCGCGGTGTCGGTAGCGCCGTTCGTTTCGGGAGCGGCAGTGGGAGCAGGCGCCGCTGCCGACTCTTCCGTGTCCATTTTCGCATCCTCCGCAGATGGCTGAACTTGCTCCTTCGCAGGTACGGCGGCAGGTGCCTCTTCTATCTTGGCGTCGGTATCAGCTGCAGGGGCAGCGGGAGCAGGAGCCGCGTCTGCGTCCTTCTTGATTGCGCCATTGCCATTGGCGGTCGGGGCACCGCCCTCGGCCTCCTTCGCTGCGTTCAAGATCGCCTGCCACTTGTTGATGAGGACACGAGCGCGCTCGCGGAACTGGAACTCCTCGTCCCGCGGGATCTTCTCAGCAGGCTGGAGGTAAATATGACGCATAACCTTGCCGATTTTGGAGTACTGAGTGTGGCGCAGCGTCAGTAAATGGACCAAACAAGGGACGCACACGGAAATTTTTGTAACGCAAGGCATATGGCCGATTTCTGGCGCATCGAAGGACGCAATATAAATGAAATGGGTGCTCACCGAGAGATATGAGAGATTCATCTTGTCGTACTTTTCGATGGTAGTGAATAACTCATCACACGTAGGCATATCCTGTAACAGAATCGTCAGCAGTTGCAGCGACACGTGTCTAGAAAAACCAAACCTCAGGCTTAGGCTCCTTATGCTCGTTGAGGAAAGTCTTCTGAAGCTTAGTCCTCCAATCTTTGACTTTGACCGCCTCTGGATCGCTCGCCATAGCTGTAAATAGTACCAGAGACAGATCAGAATGCAGAAATGCAAACAGAAAGTAAGCTGCGCACGATCATCGTCCTTTTCACGCTTGGCCTTCTTCGCTGGCGGCGGCGAAGTCTGCTTGCTGGGCCCCGCATCCTCAGCATCCTCTCCTTCAGCCTCCCCACGCTCGCCGTCGTCCTCAGATTCGACCATGGCCTTGGATTTGACTCCGTTCTTCTTGCCTTTGCCCGCTGCGGCGGCCTTTTTCTTCGATGCCGGCTCAGCAGAGTCCTTTTTCGTCTTGCCTTTGGCTTTCGGCTTCGCTGGTGCGACCTCTGACTCACGCTTCCGCTTCTTGGCCTTGGGCTTTCGCTCCTCCTCGTCGCCATCCGCGTCTGCCTCAGGGTTCTCCGACTCGTTTTCGAGCTGGTCGACTTCAGCATTTGCCTCGGCATCAGCGGCCTCTGCCAATTGTGCCTCGATCTCCTCTTCCCACTTGGTGGGATTGAGAGCAACACGATATCCCGTTAGGAGCTCTCCGGATCGCTTGAAAGGCTCATTGATGTAGGCCTCGATCTCGTGAGACTGCAGCTTGGAGATGTCCTTAGACACGAGCCAAGCACTAAGCAAGAACACGATGTCAAAACACGATAAGAATGACAGAGGTCAAACACGTACTGCTCGCCCTTGGGGAAGAACCTCACGCAGTAGAAGTTGGATTTCTTGTTCTGCGGGCGTTCCCTGGAAACGTCCGCAGGAACACTATCCGGATCTACAACCTGCAGAAAGCACGAAAGAGTTAGGGCGACATGCAATCATAGAACGCGTACGCTGCACGCTTCGACACATACCATGCCTGGCCACGGCGGATAACCGCGTACTTTCGCGAGAACGACATCGCGAAACTCGTACTTGGTATCCTTGGAGGGCTTCACCTTTTTGCTCATAGTGAAATGGACGCGTTTTGGAGGCAAAAAGAGGCGAGGACGCGGTGAGGAGAGACGCGGTTGAGCGGAGCTGGGGACAGAGGGAGTGGTCCTGGTCCAAGTTGCGCTCGGCTGTTCCCATCCGCAAGGTGGCGCCGTTTACCACGCGTCACGCGCTACCAGGCCCGTGCACCCTCTCTCCTCACCAGTCTCCCCCTTTTCATTCTTCGTCAAAATGCAATCATCATATGTTCTACAACGTGTATTAGACACTCTACGTCTCGACCAACAAGTGTGAAAAATGCGAGCATAAGAACTGCGTCGTCAGCAGCGACGGCCTCTTCCCTCGGAGTAAATCGGCTGACGCCCCGAGCAATCAACATGCCGTCAATTAGCGCGCAGAGAAGTGCCCGCAGCTGAACCGACTATATAGCAAACCCTCACAACCAAGTCATATATGCGAACATGAGACAGCCAGCGTGCGCCAGGTGGGACGGTCCAGAGTGAGCGACATGTAACAAGCGATGTTGAGGGGCAGAGAGCCAGGAAGCGTAGCCGCTAGGAGGCTGATGTCGGCCGATAGAGTATCGTGGTCGAGCGGTGATCCACATACAACAAATAAACCGAGTACGCGGGTATCTGTTGTTTGGAAATAGAAGGTCGCAGTCCACGAGACACAGGCGGTCTTCTTGCTAGCAAGCATAGGTTCTATAGTCACCGCTGCGGCAGTCACAGCTCACAGCGATGCAAAAGCACTCTTGATAACAAGGTATCGAATTCGAATAGATGAATCTGCTACGAACAGGACAATCAACAAAACGGATAGGACGAATTACGGTAACATACTCACCTTCGCCGCTCTATCGAAAACTGCGCAGGCTCCATCCTCACACCGCCCAAAACGTGGTTGACGGAACCTACATGCACAGCAACACGATCACGCCCTACTATCGTCACTAATTGGGGGAACACAAGGCGATTACAGCGACAGTATTGCACTAGCTCGCAATGGCGCCGCCGTGGCACCGCTGGCCTTGATCCAGTGGGCGTGTTTCGAGGACACGATGAGACCCCAACGACAGCTTGAATGGAGAAATCAGCACGATCGAACCATGGGCCATGGTGGTGCTCCAAACCAGAGGATCCGCGTAGTCAATCTCACTCAGACATAGAATGCCCCCGAAGCGCCGCTGCTATGTTCGAGCTAAAATTCCTGAAAATTGAATAAACGAGGCAACGGGCTGATGTTCACTCACACATGCCGCAGAAAAAGACGCGTGGGCCAGCCAGCGTATGAGTGCATTGCTCCGTGTAGATGACTTGTTGCCGCCGAGTGGCAACGGTCGTTGCGATCGGCGGGGGCGTCTGGCAGGGATGAGGCAGCATGGAGGCTAAGCTGAAAGGAGATTATATAGCGGGATGGGCCTCATGCGAGCTGATACACGGAAGAGAATCCTCGAGGAGGCAAGACGTCAGAAAATAGACAATGCCAGGTGGAGCGTGGCCGCGGATGGTGACTGTAGCCGCAACTTTGCCTAGCTTCGTGGTGGGCAGAAGTAGAGTATTGATCGGGCAGGCCAGATAAAAAAGCTAGAAGGTGTTCCGTGCGTCTTCTTGCTCAGTAGATGGAGGAAGAACAAGGGAAGCAGAGTGTTTGTGCCACTGACCGTCGTCGTTGCGGGTCGACACTGGTCGGAGTTTCGCGAAATTGGTGCGCCTCGATTTGGCACCAAAATGACACCAGCGACTGAATGGCGCTAGCATGCTGATCCTATACGCCTCACGATGGCCGACTCGGACGCGATGCTCGGCCATGCAGGTGTGAGGGCCTACCATCCATGAACTGGCAAAGGAATTGCTAGTCGGCCAAGTCAAATTCGCGTCTTTGACAGCTTGAAGCTCCGTACTTCGTCATCCGGTAACTTGTAACCAGATGGGTGGCCGATTCGCGCAGGATCGGGTCTACGAGCGCAGATAGTCCTGTTGGCAGCCATTTTGTCATAGGTACGATTTCTATGTACGCTCGACGTCTTCCGCAGAATTACATACGACCACTAGGCATAAACACGTACACGTCCTCTCTAATGACCAATGACTGGAGAACGTGTTTGCCTTGCGGCACAGAAGTCCTGAAATATCGCAGTAGAGGCTCCTTAATCCGGCGCAAGGGGACAGAAATCATGATGCTGATGGTCGGACAGGCAAATGGAACCCTGTTTCGTCGACACAGCCGTTACCTCTCTGCCAGAAACGACGTTGAAGACCCAAAACGTCCTATCAGCATGCCAGTGACAGTGACCTTGTGAACATCGTAAAACGCCCCGTCCCGGATGTGATCCATTCGCGCAGGCACCTAGAACCACCAAAATAGCGACGGCGCGCCAGTCCTGGAAGCAGCGGAACGAGTAAGTGCTTCGGCTATCCCAAAAAGCGATTTGAAGATAAGCGTCGCTTTAATTTCCGACAGACGTACATTGTCACAGAAAACAGAAATAATCATCGAGCAGCGCGCTCGAATGCAACGCAGCCCCGACGGTAAGGGAATTCGCTTTGAACCCTGGTAACACTCGTAGGTGCGAGGAGACCGGGCCACCCAGGATCCGATGACCCTCCCACCACGTCAGCAACTCACCAGCAAACACAGGACCTGGGACGACGCAAGCTGCCCCGCGATATCCGTCACATCGATCACCTATCATCACGTACCGTATAGCCAATCTGGACGGGACGAGACTACGGGGTGGCATTGCGCTCCAAATCCACGATGGTCTGGGAAGACGAGTTGACAGGTGTACGAAACAGATGTCGAGGCACAGTAAAGATCCGTCCTGAGAAGCAGGGAAGGGCGTCGAGAGCAAGCGGCCGAGGGCAGTTAGGGCGTCACAAGATGCGGACCATTGCGCATAAATGCAGCTACACCAGATTCTGATGAGGAGGTGATAGGTCAACTTTGGACAGTTGTCAGAGCGCTTGACCGGATGTGCGATATTCTTGCGATGGGAAGCGCGGATGTTCTGATCCCAGTCGTTCTTGTGCACAGAAGATTGCAGTGGGAGCCCAATACACCGAAAAAGGCTTAGGCTGGCAGCGAGATATGCCCTGAAGGCCTTGCGTTCTCCCTCTGACGCCGATGACAGCGAAGGGGAATAATGCGTGTGTTTGGGGCGCGTGTAAGGTCTGAGAGGAAATTCCAAGAGGCAAGATGACACGCCTATAGAGATCCGCAGCTACTGCAGGCGGGTCAGAAGGATGTTTTGATGCGAGTTGGCCCCGAGGCAAGCCTGTGCGATAGTTGATAAAGGTGAGAAATTATGAACATGTATTATTTACGTACCAACGCCGAGATGCGTAACCAGGATTGCCCGGTGGCCGAAGGGGCTGCATGAAGGCGCATTGAGCACTCAAGAAAAGAGATGCGAGCTGTGGCGAGGTGTGAGACTATACTGTGCGCTGTCACATCCAGAACAAGCACCGAAGCTACTTGAAACCCGAGGAGGTGGGATTGGATAGAAGCCAAGTCGCAGGTTGCCAAATTGAACTTGGTGGCAAACGATTGGAGCGGAGTCCCAAGATTCGGCGCCTTCCGACGGCTGGAAGCCGCCGAACCCGAACCGTGACAGTTTCGTTACTTTCATACACCCCTTCACAGACTTCGAAGAAGCAGCTCGTTATACTGGACCATGTTTGAGCCTGTGCGAGGTGGGACCCGTGGTGGCCAAGCTGAATTCAAGTGGTCAGATGTCTCTGCTGACAAGGATCGAGAGGTATGTGACTCAGTGGAGTTCTCGGCGAAGGGCAACCTGACATTCGCGATACAGAATTACCTTGGTCACAGTATCAATGCGCCAACAGGGCGGTGGCAGAAGAACAAGGATATCCACTGGTATGACCGGGAATTGCAGTCGACTGCGGAAGAACGGGCAGAGGAGATACGCAAGATCAAAGAGGCGGAAGCCGAGGCTCTTTCTGCTGCACTGTGCGTCTTTACCCTAAGATCCGTGATGCGTACTGATCAGTGTATCTATTGCAGAGGTTTCGGTCCCTCACAGAAAGGAGGTGCGACAGCAACGGCATCAGCTGGGCCCACAACCGGTGCAAATGCAATGCCAACAGGCGACCGTAAGCCTTCTGACGCCGAACTGCAGAAGGCTCTAGAGAAGGAGGAAAGGAGAAAGCGAAAAGCAGAACGGAAGGCAGAGAAGCTGGCGCGCAAGGAGGAGCGACGGGCTGAGAGGTCCCGTCATAAGCGGGATGAAGACGACAGCTCTCGCGAACGCGACCATGGGAGGCCATACGACCGATGGCGATCGAGATCTCCTGTACGGCGCTCTTCGAAGGATGTTCGGAGGCCCGGGAGCGGCGATACCGGAGCCCTCGCAGCTTGTCACCGGACGTCGGCGACGCTCGCACGATAGGTATAGGGAATACGACGTCCGCGCGCGAGGGGTGGAAAGAGAGCGAGACCGGCGGAGGTGGGACGATAGCAGGAGGCGCGAGGTGCCTGCGCATTCGCGTGAGCGCTATTGAGACAGGTATCGCTGCGCGGGAGCAGATAGGCCTATGTACAGGTAAGGTCTCTTCTATCAGACCTTTCACCGGATGTCGCTGACTGTGTGCAGTGGTAGATATCCCTGACAAGTATACTGCGTATTTCATCAACGACAGTTCCTGCTTTAATTCGTCTTCTTTCTGGAACGTCCCCGTTTGCCTTCTCCAAGACCGCTTCTAACTGTGTGCTCACGCGTGACGTGCCCTGTAGACCGCAACTGCGCCTTTGCCGCTGCGTCTGCGCGGCAGCCGTGGAATAAGCTCAGGGGATAACCACAAGCTGGGACAGAAATCTGCTTCCAATCACGGCATAACGTAGAACCGCCGACCTCCACGGCAACGAGTGGGAATAGACATATCAGTCGGATGAGAGGTCTGTTCTGTTCAAATCTTGTGACCCGAGGAACATTTATGGTCAGATTCGTGTCGTAATTCTGTGTTCGGGCCTTCTTTTCCCAAGTAACGGCAGGACAGTGTACTGCTCGGAGATTATTCTAAGCGATTCGAGATCCCCATGACTCTGGCTTCCAACGGTAGAATTCCAACACCGTCCTGTTACTTTGTTTGTTGAGCCAATTGCAGAGTTTGGGCGGCTGCCGATCGTTGCGCCCCAGATGCGCATTGCCCATACTTTGCGTGTTTCGTGCAAGGCGGCCGCTGGTGTGGACGACACCTTGAATTCTTGTTTTTTTTTCCATGACCATGAAGCGCATCCTGCATCACCGGAATCAGTGTAATGGGGATGTTGCTGTGCAGACTACTGTGCAACAATGGTTTGCACGTTGCAACAAATACGTCTTCTGCAGTGTACAACGGGCGGGGGTGCGGAAAGCTGTACCTTGCCGGCCCTGTGCCGGCCAGCTGCCTTGAGGCGGCGGCGGTTATCAGTGACGTCTTTTCGAAATCTTGGACGGATCTGAGGACCATGGCGGCAGGAGGCCTGATCATCTGCGGCATATCAACTCAACGGCCGAACCGCAAGCTCGTGTTTGTGGCAGGTGGTTATCTGACTTGGCCTGTACAGGCAACTCGCTTCTGAACGCCGTGCGGTCGGTATCGTGATCTGTCATCGATTGCGTCGGAGCTGGTGCGCGTACGTTGCCTTCTGTCGCTTCTCTCAACATTCTGCAACAGATGCTCGTGTCCATACGTCTGCCTGCCAGTCCCCATTCTCACCCATTCACGTCCTTGGTAATGGCGTTGCTTCCCCCGCGGGTCACAGGCCACTTCATTCTCGGTATATCTACCTGCCCCACCTCTTATTTCTTTTATACAGCATCAGATAGTCCATCTTCCGGATCCGCAATCGCGGAGGCATACAAATTACTAGCCTCGGGGACGCTCATCCGGCAGCTCCAGGTTTAAAGCCTCCCCGAGCGGCCTGTTCGCTCACTCACTCACTCACTCACTTGTGCTCTCTCTCCGGAGCTCGCTCTGCTTCACGCATGGCTACCCTTGGCATCCCCTATTTCCTCGAGGACAGAACAGGCCTCTTGACCGGCTCGGACTTCGTCGACGTCCACGACCGAATGCGTCTGAGCGTGCGCTGCTCACTTCGAGATGCTGCTCATACTGCGTACATGATCTACGACATGACGTATCCGAGCAACGCTCAACCCGCTGCCGCCCTGGACTATCCGTCGAATAATGGTCTCGGCTCTATCATGATTCACGGAAGAGGAAGCTGGCAGATGAACCAGTATCTCGTAAAGCTATCGCCGTTCGGGAGGTATGTGATGCCCGCCTTGCTACTCCCTTCAAATGCTCAGGTCCCATTACAGCTCGCGAAATCGCAAATTCACGGCATCCGACGGTCAAGAGTACCGATGGAGTTGGAGAACCAGGGACGGTTTCGAGTGGGTCGTACGTCTTTGTCTTGTTCTTTGCCTCGGACCGAACTGCTCCTAACGCCGTCACCAGTGCCTCAACGCCAGCGGATACCTTGTCGCTTACTATAACCTCAAGATTCCCGGCGAGCCTCACTACCAAAGCTCGTCTGGGTGTATGTTCACCGTCGACGAAAGCTACCCACATCTTGCCGTCGGTACGTCTATATTAGTCAGGAGTGTGTCAAGCATGACTGACTAGCATCTGATAGAGTTGCTCGCGTCCCTCCTGATCATGCGACACATCGCGGAGCACAACCTCTAGCCTCATGGCTCGTCGCCCGAGCCCCTTTTCATATTCCCGATCTTGCATCTGTCCATATGCCACATCCGCTGACTTAACTCTATTTCTTCTATTATCTACGATATGCACCGTTACCGCCATGCACACAGTACTCCTGTATCTCCGTACCGTTCTCCGGCTGCTCTTACCTTGCTTTCTGTACGTTAGTCACTATCCCCCGCTCGTCGCGTAACATTGTAATCCATGCCTTTGGCCTTTCGCGTACCGCGCTGGCTTGCTTTGTCTGAATTGCTCCCCACCTGATGTCGCGCTGGTCCTGGTGCATGTCAGTCAGGGCCTGGCAAGCGCACACGTGCTAGACCACCCGGTTCATTCTATTTCCTGGCCCGCCCGCAAGCGGTGCACCTGATCTGGATGGTGTACCGAGCCGGAGATGATCGTTCGCCTGCGTTGGTGCATTTCGCGTATTTAAGGCTGGGCATCACGCTAGAAAGAAATGTGGCATTTGCGTACAGATGAATTGACAGAAACATTGCGGTGTCCTTAGCCCTCGATAGAAGGAGCCTTTCGTTATTCCTAGAAATTGGTCAACCAATTTGCTCACCGTAGGTATTTTGGCTCGGAATTTTCCTGATGTCAGGGCCTTGATATGGCTTCGTCAATAACATATTCCCTATTGAGACCAGAATCATTTGGAGTGCCTACACAAAAGGCGAATCCCCGTACATTTCACCGCTCAACAGCGACACATTCATAATTTACACCGGTTTCCGCAAGGGTAGGCGAGCCTAGAAAACATTCGTGCAGGAATGAAAAATTGATACCGCAATGCAATCGGTGCGTTTACGCACCGGAGATTTTCTCGCCGATTTGTTGATACATTCTATCCGCTGGAGAACGTGCAGGACGTCGGGTATCGGGTCGAGGCCGCAGATGGGTATATCTGGAGATATAGCAGAATGACGCGTCAGATATGGCCTTCGTGGGATCCCCCGCCGGCGACCGGCCGCTGCTCGAGCTAGTTCCAATGGAGAAAGCCAAACGTCACAAAGCTAGACATCAACGTCGTGGCGGATTGAGAGATCTGCGACGATAACGCAACCGCAACCGACACTGCGACCTCACCGCCCTTTGCCCACGTGTCTGGAGGCAGGAATGGATAGAAAATCGAGCGCTTCAGTAGTCTATAAATTGTATGAAACATGGAACTTAGGAGCGTCACGGCGTGGGGCGTGGCAGACAGAAACTGAGTAGGTTCCGCCTGCATTCCGACCTACTTACGGTCGCAGAAACCCACGAATGGGCGCTGTGATAAGCGCCTGTGGTACCATTTCTCCAGCAGGCGACCCTGTGTCGGAAATTCCTGCCACCGCCTATCTTGAACCTATGCCTAATCCTCGAGCAACGCTTTCGACACAGACAGGCCCAGCGAGGTCAGGCTATAAGAACACGCACCGTATTTCTAAAATAAATCGCACATGCTTGAAGATATGGATGGAGGCGCTCGGAGCTTGCGGGGTCCAAGAAGTGGTGTAACGAGTCGAGTTTGGAGGCGGCACCGACGCGCGCCTTCGAGCTGAGTCACGTCATCCTCGCGCCTTTTAGGTATTAAACAGCTCTCGCTGGGCGGCAACAATCCTGCTCTCAATTCCCTTCCACCAGCGACCCCTTGCCATGGCCGATAGGGCTAGCAATCGTCTGGTCCCTGCGCTCAAGGGCGATAGTCGTGGGATCTTTAGGGTCCATCTTATAGGGAATAGCGGTATGCTTCTTGAACCTCGAGCATCGGATCCATTGATCCTGGGTGCTTAATCCACATGTGTTCTAGGGTCAGGCAAGGCAAGCTATTACTCTTTCAGTGCTTCGTGACAGACCTCTTAAGAAATTTCATCTCCGACTCCTGCTTGGCGGCCGAATAGTCGACGTTGGGCAGCGAACTTGCGAAAATCCTCGGCGTGCAGTACGTTGGGTTGGATACCCTATTCTGGAAGCCAGACTGGACCCAAAGCACGAATGAGGAGTTCCAGGAGAGAGTGAAAGATACCCTAGCCCTCAACCCTCGTGGGTGGGTCGTTGACGGCAACTATGATACCCACCTGGGAGGTAGCCTCAATGTCGTTGACGCGTTGGCTACGGACGTTATTTGTGCGTATATCGCCGTTGAGCCTTACACTCTTTCTTCGAAAACACTGATTCCTGCATGGTCCACGTAGGGCTTGACCCACCCTTGCTGTTGTATTTTCCTCGACTCTGTAACAGAACATTTCGGCGTCTGTTAGGATTATCGCCGCCTTGCAGCGCCGGATGCTCAGAACGCGCCTCAGAAACGTTCTTTTCAAAAGATAGTATCCTCTGGTGGTGCTTAAGCAACCACTGGAGGGTCCGCCGGTGGGGAAATGAACGTGTCGCGGTCGACGGGATCCTCGAAGGCGGAAGAACGCGCAGACTGGGCGGCTGGACGGGCGAAGTAGATGCCTGGCTCCTAGACGTGAGGGATATGGTTCGCGGGGAGTAGCCGAGATATTCAGCGTGCTCGTCGACGAAAGAGTCCTATGTTGGATATCTTTGCAATACTAACGATGCTGCGGCAATGACTCTGACTGGTGCGCCCGATACCCGGGTATAGGGCTTCTCAGTACATACCGACTTCTGAAGGGATTGGTCAGATGTAGAGGTATCATGAACCTTGCATCGTGCCTTTGTAACCAGGATTAGGCTCCCGATTTTAGACATACGCAGTCCGAGGGAAAGGAATGCAGACTGATCTGAGCTATGAGACGTGGATCACAAATGTTCAGTGCTTCAGCTTCAGCCCCCAGCACATCATTCGCAGTATTTCGACACCACGGACTGCAGCTCATCTCAGGAGCTCGGTGAAGTCAACAGCCTTTGCTCGAGAAACGGGGGTGTTGCGGAGGTTCGTGCGGACGGTACAATATACGAAGGCCCGATTTCTTATGATGGTCAAATTCGAGTCTGCTTCAAGTCCAGGAAGGTCAGTTCGAACAAGACAGCTGGTCTGATCATTAAAATGTGAACAATTGTTCGGGGGGTGACGGAAGAAACAACTAAACATCAACGCTTTCAAGTTCCCTTTTTGGAAGACAATGAGGCGGGCGTCAATTGAGAGCGCCTTGAGGACGCCACCACGACAACGCGAACCTTCATGTATATCCCGCCGTCTCTATCGCTCGCAAGAAATCATTCGGATGCATGGAGGATTCAAGCAGTGGCAATTCATATCTCACAGTCCGAAGAGACGTTGAACAAGCGTCGCCTTAGCGGCCATGGACAATGCAGCATTGGAGACAGTGACACAATAGCGGGTCTTCCATGGGAGCACAGCATCTCAACGTGTTCACGGCCCTTCCACAACATGCTTCGCATTGTTGCTCCACTATAAAGGTGCGCGATCCCCGTGTGAGTGCTCCTCACCTGTTATCGCCAGACGATTACTGATTGCTCTTCTCTTCATGTTTTCCTTCCTTCCCTTGGCCATCCTGCTGGCAGGCGCCTCCCTCAACGAGGCACTTCATATCCCTTACGCCCATCGACACTCTAGGTCGCGCCGAGATGCGAACACTGATCTGGTCGCCGCAAGTTGGTACGCTGGCTGGCATTCCGACGATGTTCCTTTGGCGAACGTGAGCTGGAACAAGTACACACATATGATATACTCCTTCGCGTGCGTCGTATCGCTTCTTCGATCCTCATAGATGACTCATTCATGTTTGTCACCCAGTTTGACCTCAGCGGACGGTAGCATGGTTACCCTTGCCGATTCTGACAAGGAATTGTTGCCTCAGTTCGTGCAGACCGCCCATGCCAACGTGCGTGGTCCATTCAACCATGGGAATCCAGTTACTGACAGCTTTGCAGAACGTCAAGGCCCTTCTCTCGGTTGGCGGCTGGACTGGTGGCCAGTACTTCTCTACTAACGTCGCTGACGCTTCGAACCGGACTTCATTCGTCTCTGCCTTGACGGACCTCGCAAAGCAGTATAGCCTTGATGGCATTGATTTTGAGTAAGTATCCAATATTCTCTTCATCCTACTGCTGCTCATTGCTCGCAGCTGGGAGTACCCCAACAACGTCGGTATCGGCTGCAATACCAACTCCACTGCCGATGTAGATAATCTTCTCCAACTCCTGCAAGAACTCCGCGCCGACCCCGCCGGCTCACAATTCTTCCTGACCGCCACGACACCCATCCTTCCTTGGAACGACGCGTCCGGCAGTCCTGCCACCAACCTCTCTGGGTTCGCCGACACCCTCGACTATCTCGCTATCATGAACTACGACGTCTACGGTTCCTTCTCCGCCACCGCGGGTCCCAACTCCCCCCTCAATGACACGTGCACGAGCTCCGCCAACCAGCAAGGCTCCGCAGCCACGGCGATCACGGCCTGGAACGCTGCCGGAATCCCCATGAACAAGCTCGTGCTTGGTGTCCCTGCGTACGGCCACTCCTTCCGCGTCGCGCAGGCCGATGCGCTGCCATCCGAGTATAATGGCGCGCTCGCACTGTACCCTAAGTTCGACCAGAACGTGGCGAATCAACCTCTCGGTGACAGCTGGGATACGACGGATCGGCCGGACGTGATGTGTGGCAGCCCACGCAGGGTGCTTCGGGCGAGTGGGACTTCTGGGGACTTATCCAGGGTGGGTGGTTGGCGGAGAACGGTACCTTCGGCGGGGCCGATGGTATCAAGTATGCTTGGGATGAGTGCAGCCAGACGGTGAGTGTCTCGCCATTGTTGATGAGATGTAACGAACCTGAAACATGTCTTCCTTAGCCGTTCCTGTACAACTCGACCTCGGAGGTTTACGTTGCTTACGATGACGCAACGTCTTATCAGATGAAAGGCAACTTCGTCAAGTCCAACGGTCTGCGCGGCTTCGCGATGTGGGAGACTGGAGGCGACTACAAGGACATTTTGGTCAACTCCATCCGATCGGCCGCAGGCTTCTCGTCATGATCCTTATGCTTCTCATGTCGGACCAGTTTCTCGGACTTCATTTTTCTGGAATCCTTGGGACGTTATACATACGGAACGAGTAGTAATGGTGTCACGACTACTGTATCACTAGCCATTTGTAATTTACCAATCTGACCATTGCCCGCTTGATTTCTCCATGGTAGTTGTCCTTCGAAGATGTCATGGCCAGTCCTCGCAGGACTAACGGCCTTGGTAAAACTCGACACACACTCTATGGTATCTTATTTGCATCAAGCCTCTGGACCGCATACGATGGCATGGACTCGACGACGAGCTTTGGCCTAACGTCCGCCGGCACCAATGGATTTATTGAATCATCAAAGTCCTCGACATCATCAACGATCCCGGTCGTTAAGACATATTTCTCCACCAGCAAGCCGGAAACCCATCCACGCCTGGGTTGCACCCTGCGCCTGCGCCGTCTCTCATCACCTCCTCACTCTTCTCTCCCCAATCCATATCTGACCCGCCCCTCCACCACTAGTCTTACCTCCGACCGCGTTCTGGTGCCCCGACATTATCGCATGGATAGGTTTAGCTCATGAGCACGCCGAACTCGCCAAGTGTCGCGCGCCCCTGCGTGTAAACCAGCACGATGCATCCCTGGTATATTCACTTACGCAGCGACCGCGGCTGCGCAACATACGTACGACCGCCGGACCGCGACGATAAGGCACGCCGTGGCCGAGTATGGTGAGCGGAACGTCCGTGAACGCAAGATAGTAGCAGTAGGGGAAGCGAGCGAGGGTGAACTCCTTGCAATATCGGGGAGCGGTGTGCAGGAAAGGGATGCGAAGGGCGCTGAGGTGAAAGCAGGAGTAGACGCACATCGTCGTTGTCTTGGTCTATGGAAAGCTGGTCATCCAACAGGGTGGCCGCAAGCCTCACCGTGACGGAGCCGACCCATGTTTGTGAGATCGACTTCCTCGACGCTCTCGGTATTGAGGAGAGCTGCGGCGTCATTTGTCCTGTTTGTGAGGCTGGTCTTCTCCGTGATGAAAGATGTGCACGGTCGGTGATCCATAGCTCCGTGCCCTTACTTACGCACACGCACACCTCCACACGATTTAATAGTAAAGCAATACACAGGATGCAGATTGAATCACATACCGGCTCCCTTAGCCACATGCTTCAGGCCCTCCACCATTATCAACAGCATAGGCGTCGTCTGTGAGCGCACGAATGTCGGCGGCCGTGACTGCTGTGAGAGCTACAGTGCCAGTGAAAGTTATCCTAGATATTGCTCCTTTAGCGCATCGCGGTCTCCGGGTGAAAGTGTTCAAAGAGAAGTCGACAATCGCCCCGTCGTTGTGTCTCGAGGTGCGCGTCAAGGATAGCTTGTTTGACTCAGATGGCTGTCATGACGCGCCACTCGATGACGGCCTTAGCGCTGGTGCTCGTTCCCTTTGTCCTCCCACCAACTCAAACCTGTCGCTGTCTACTATGGCATCTCATTCGCAGAAGCTCTCTATCGGCAGTATGTCCACCTTGTCTAACTTGTCCGCCTTATCTAGTGGCTCGGAGTCGACGAGAAGCTACGGTGTAACTTCCGCCGCCACCGATAAATTCCGTAAACAAGTCCTCGAAATCATCGAGGATTCCACTGGCTTCCCAGACTCAGTCCTTCACGAGCGAGCCAAGAATCATCTCGAGGTCCTTGGGGATGTGGCCTTTACCAAGTTCAATGAGCCGGACTGGGTTACGAGACTTACACTCATCGATGGGGTTGCCAAGCCGGAGTTCAACATCAGGCTTATGTTCGACGCGATGTACCGAACGGCATCCGATCTCAACTTGACCTCGGGTGCTCGATACGTTTCGGCAGCGGTATGTGCTTGCGCTGCGCTTGCTGCCGGTGAGCCAAAGGATAGTCGATCGGAGCGGCTGGCAGCTGAGCTGTCGGGGCTTGGAGGGACATGGGTTGCGTACATGCTCTGGCCTTGTGCGTCTCTTATTCTATCCTTTGTGTGACAATGACTTAGTGTATTTGAAATTTTCTAGTCATTTCGGATAAAGATCAGCCTGAAGAACTCCGTGAACATTCTAGCCCTGCCACGCCAACCATTGACGATACGTTTGCGAGGTTGGTCACAGGCATACCTGGTCATCGTGCAAAGTCGTTCGGGGAACAGGCCAGTATATTGTTGTTGCAAGCTACGTATATTGCTGATTCTCAGAACATAGGTTCGAAAATGCAACAACTACACTTGTGTGATCACATGACTTATTGACAGGGCTGCACCTCCAGACATGAGGGCTAAGGCAGGGACTCAAGTAGTGCAGCTGGAAGCAGCACACATCTTCAAGTGTTCAGTTGCTGTACTCCCACCTCCGAGTCATGACAGTGCAGGAGAGACAAATGTTCGTGGAGCTAGTCTATTTGCTACCCTTCAGTGCTCTTATCTACTTCATCAGTCACCGACNGCNCATATGNNAGGGCCCCCCCCCCCCCCGTCTCTATGGGCAGTCGGTGATCACAAGCCCTATCACGCTCCAAGCATGGCTCGCGCAATGGAGGTGAGATTCATTGTAAAACACATTTATGTGGCAGCATTTCACATTTTGTCGCGGCTTAGCATGACAACTCTTCTCGACCATCGGACAACACTCTCCTACCTCGCATATCTTGGATATCCAAATGAACCCCGGACAGACGCTCTCATTGTAACACGGCCACGGAAGCAGGACCGCAGAAAAGGCAAATCCGCACGGAACGTCTTCCTGTGTTATGTATGTGGCGCAGCTGGATCGGGAAAGACGTCTCTTCTACGTGCCTTCGCCGGCAAGCCGTTTGCGGACACATACGAGCCTACTAAGAAGATGTTGAGTGTGGTCAATTCGGTAGACATTGATGGGTCAGAGAAGTACCTAATTGTAAGTGGGTGTGCCTCGATGATTGACGATCGCTGACACAAGGCAACTCAGTTACAAGAATTTGGATCTAAATATGAGGCGGAAACGCTTCGCAACTCGAAGAAGACGGATCTCGTTGACGTCATTGTCTATGTTCACGATTCGAGCGATACAAATTCGTTTTCGTATATCAGCAATCTCCGAGTGAGTATTTGTCTCGTGTAGCGATCGTACTAATCGCTGATCTGGCGTTCTGTAACAGCAACAATACAGTCTGGACCATATACCTACACTTTTCGTAGCTACCAAATCCGACCTTGACCTTGCACAACAGGTTAGCTCATAACTGTTCTTCAGGCTCAAGGATGCCACTGATATTTGATTTAGCGACATGAGGTGCAGCCTGACGTTTACTGTCGACGGCTAAACCTGCAGGTACCTGTTGCTGTCAGCGTCAAAACAGGTCAGATGGCGGATGTCTTCCATGCGATTTGTGGTGTTGCAATGAACCCGTACGTGCAGCCCCATTGTCGAGGTACCCTTTACCCAGGGTTCTGACGTCGTGCCCAACAGCAACTCGGCCATCCCTGGGGGCGCTGATCGGGCTCTGTCATCTGCATTGCGTCTGCGGACATACTTGGGTGTTTCGGTCGTGGTAGGAGGGCTCGGAATCGGGCTTCTGTACGCATACCGGACGTTTCTGCGCCCAGGAGGACCACTGAGCGGGTGGGTCGGACAGTGGCTTCGATGGCTGGCAGGTGTGAGGAGAGAGCAATGACGGACTCTGATTTTTTGTAGTCGACTGCGAGCTGTTGTATATAAGTAGAGAGAGACTCGAGGCCGGGCTATTGCGAGATCCGATGTCGATTATAGACGCGCGATGCAGGCGTGGGCTACTTGCTGTGGCGGGCAACTGTAACGCAACGAGGTGAACGGCGGGTCATATATACGGTTCTCTTCCTCCCGTCATCTGCTCTTCATTCACCCAGTGCTGTCGTTTGATTGACCCTTCCAAACCCTGAAGTGTTCGTAAACCGCGCTGAGCGATCCCGCTGACAAAACCCCACCCGCGATCCTCTACCCCTCATCCCATTGTGAACCAGTGTTAACATGGATGAAGACATGGACGTGTCTGGCGGCCCCTCCGCCCAGGCAGTCTTCCAGGAAGCTTTCAACGAGCAGGTCGCAGCGACGACCGCGCCCGGAGATCGGAAGATGTTGTACGTGCTTGCTTCGTCCGCAGTCTTGCTCTCGATCCAGAGAGCGGCTCACCGCATGTGTCTCAACGGCTCATCGCAGAGATCTGGTCTTCGTCCAAGACTGCACGGGCAGTCAAGGAAGCTACATATCGTCCGCAACAAAGAACATCGAGATCATCTGCGAGAATATTTACCAGTCCGGGAAGCTGCAGGCCAGGGAAGACCTCCGCGTCGGGCTCGTCGCCTATCGCGATCACCCGCCCCAGGACCACACCTATGTCACCAAGAACTTTGGCTTCTCGTCCGACATCAGCAAGGTCCATCGCGACCTCTCGAGTCTGTACGCGTCGGGCGGCGGCGATGGCCCGGAAGCTGTCACCGCGGGGCTCGTCGAGGCGCTGAACATGGATTGGAGGCCGCAGGCGAGCAAGATGGTGGTCTTGATTGCGGATGCACCGCCCCATGGCATCGGGGAGTACGGAGACGGTGCGTGAAGTCCAAATACAGCACCTTTAGTTCCATGTCTTACAGGGCATTCCAGGCTTCGAGGATGGCTCTCCTGACGGCTTCGATCCGCTGCAAGTTGCCCGAGAAATGGCCACTCGCGGTATCACACTGGTATGTACCCACCTCCCAACATTCCCGGAACCGTATATCTCATTATTTTACACCAGTTCTTCGTCGCTTGCGAACCTGCCCTGAGCAGCTACTCTGTGAGCTTTCTTACGCTGGCTCCGCTGCGTCATTCTGACACTCATTCATTTAGTTCGCGACGGACTTCTTCCAAGCTCTCACCCAAATAACCTCCGGCATCATGCTGCCGCTTACAACTGCCGATCTACTCGCGCACGCCATCGTGGGGCTGGTGCTCGAAAATCTGGACATGGAGCGGCTGGTGCGCGAGGTGGGGCAGGCGGTCGCGCAGCGTATTCTGGGCAACAATGAAAGCGTAGACGACGTGGCGCGCGAGCTGCACGAGAAACTGCTGCTGAGAAACGAGAGCACGAAGAAGGTCGTGATCGAGAGCATCTATAAGGAGTCGGAAGAGGCCAAGCACAACGTGGAGGCGTTCTCCCATGCCAACAACCTCGCGGAAGCACGTCCGCATTTGCGAAGAGTCAGTCCCAGTCCCTTTATAGTCCTGCGCGGCCGACTTCCTTACCGTTCTCGGTCGACGCCTCGTGGTGGTGGTCGTTGTATTAATCTTCTTATTTGACATCGGCAGGTCCCCGGCACCCGTTTCACGGACAAGTACCTCCAAGTGAGGATGAACAGCACGCGGAGCTCATATTCGCATGCCCCTTCGGTCCCGGCACGCTCGCCCGGCTACAAGACAGCGGTAGCAGGCACGCCGTCGTCACCTCCAGGCGCAGCGGCGCATTCGCCACCGCGCAAGGTCGTCACTGACTTCGCGACGTTCGGTGCGCCGAAGACGGCCAGCGTGTTTGGCACGGCGGTGGCATCAACGCCATTCTCGTTGGCTGGGAACAAGGCTGCGTTCGGCGGTCTCAGGAATACCGGCGGACGTGCTTATGGGGACGACGACGATGAAGACGAAGAGGACGATGACGGCAAGCAGAAGGTGTTCTTGAGGGAAGACTCGATCACTCTTGATCAGGTGTGTTTGCTCTTCTTGTTGACTTTTTGCGGATATTCATGTTGTTGTTTGTAGGCACGGCGCATTGCTATGCAAAGTGCATGGCGAGGCACTCGAACTTGAGTGTGGCCCGAAGAGAAGCGCGGATAGACTATTGAATTATTGGCCATTCTGTTTCAAATGTTGGCTGGTCTTCGACGACGTCGCGCCGCGTAATGGTTCTTCACTTGCCTCCTTTCTGTTTCATAACGCTATCTCGCAGTCACTAAGCTTGTTATATTCCCCCTTGCAGTTGCACGTTACATGTCATGTTTGTTTAGCGGTAGTACCACCACTCCAGGGTCATCACCACTCTGCGGATTGTATACTTATGATGAGACTCCAGAACTATCGAAATCAATAACAATATATGATCAAACGGGCATGCATGTAGTAGTTCCTCATGGAAGTGTGTGATTGCACTCTAATGCCTACAAGTGGAATCGATATGGGGGGTATACACGGGCAGGTCGAAAGAAGTCGTTGACCCATCACTATGAAGACACCTTCGTCCTCTTCTTGCTTTTCTTCGCCTTTCGTGGCTCGTCCTCCGTGCCTTCATCATCTGGAGATGGGTCTTTTGTTTTCTTCTGACGCGCTTTGGAGGACTCGGTCGCGTCTGCTGAAGCTGAGGCTAATGAATCCTCTCCATCGTCGCCTTCACCAGTCTCCATCTTTTCCTTTTGATTTGACTTGTTCTTCTTGCTTGATCTCTTGCTGAGGTCTGATTCTGGTCGAGGCGTTACCTCGCTGCTGTCGCCTGCTCCATCCGCCCTAGCCTTCTTCATCGCCTTTCTCAGCTCTTTCCTCAACTTTTTCTCCTTTTTCTCCTTTTTCTCTTGTTCCTTCCGCTCCTTCTTCCGGCGCTTCAGCTCGCGCTTGTCTACGTCGTCGCCAACGTCCTTGTCTTTTTCTTCCTCCCGTCGCCTCTTCTTAACAGCTGCAGAGTCCGGCTTCTCGCCAGACGGGACAGCGATAGCCTTCCTCTTGTCCGTGCTGGTGGAGGCGACCCCGATGGCAGTTATCTCCTTCGTCAGGACCTCCACTACCCTCACTTCCGTCTTGATCATCTCCGTCTCGACGTCATCCGGTCCTATTACAGGGCCTCGGAAGAAGCGCGAATACAGACCGCGCTGCGCTGCCTGTCTTTTTGCCATGGCCATGAGAGTGAGCCGAGGCGTAGATGTCCCCAAAGCAGATGCGCTAGCCAAGTCGGGTGTGCAAGTGCCCGACGTCACGGGGGTCCCTAGCACAGGACGGCGATTTGATAGAATGCCCGTCGAGGTGCGTGACAAGTCAGGCGCGGCTGTCGTATTGCGAGTCTATAATCGTGGATAGGTAGGTGCATTTGGGGTAGAGATCGTGGGACGTACGGTGTCTTCGCTATCTCCGTCAGAATCACTGTCGGCGACCTTCAGCTTTATGGCACTGGCGGCCGCTGTGAATAGACTGCAGGGCAGCAACGATTAAATTAGGCCGCTTGGCTGTTGTGAAGGCACTCAACTGGTCCCAGAATGGGAAAGCCTCATCTCTGTCCTTGCCCAAGCCGGCAAGATTCTTCTTCTGTGGAATGGCCAGAGGCTGCGATATAGAGCCTGTGCGAAGCCCTGTTCCGGTGCCAGACCATCCTTGAGATACGAGGTACGAGTGACCGTCCAGAGGCATGTTGGGACAAGGCTACAATTGATTTGCAAAATGTCTGTAGTACCGCGCGGGAAAGCTTCCCACGGTCTGCAAAGACAAGAAAAGTACGCGAGGAGCGGTAAACTCAGAAGAAACGTGCTGAGGTGTGATGACAAGTCTATTACGAGGCCAGCATGCCAGTAGCATTAGATGTGTGAAGAGGACATGAATGCTAGGAGACGAATGGGGGAGCCTGAGGGTCCGTGCGTGGCGTGAGGCCGGAGGATGCCGAGAGGGGATATGGCAGAGGATGTTTATGAAGACGATCGTTTGTGAGCGACTGCGAGCACGGCACCATGTCTGCCCCATCTACTGATCCCGCCTCCCAGCTACGCCAAGCCGCCCTCTTGACCCTCAAGGCAAAGAGGCGAAAGGCTCCCTCGGCCCCAGAACCTCCATTGCCCCCCATTCTCTCTCGCCCTGTTGTCGAAGAGCCTCCCTCCATCACACTTGACTACGGCGAGGACGACTCTTCGACGACTCAGCCGTCTTTGCCTTCTACGTCTACGTCCACGTCAGTCGTACAACCACAACCATCTTCCGCGCAGCCCGGTTCAGCAAAAGACGATTCTTCAGCAGCACAAGATGTTTCGATGCGCGAAGAGGGCGAAATCAGCGAGAACGAGGATGAGCCGCCATCGTTGGCGTCACCCAAAGCTCCTGCCCAGCTCGTCACGCCCCTCAAATCAGCATCTCCTGTCGTCCATGCACCACCGGCTCGCGCGCCTTCGCTTCCAACAGTGGCGCCACCTCTGCCTCGACCGCCGCTCATCGATACCGACTCTGCTATCAGGCCCATTCCCACGTCTTCGCCATCAGCGTCTTCAACGAGTCGCTCCCATTTTTCTGAGAGAACACAACCGGCGACGCCAAAAACCACAATCGATGAGTACGCCGCGCTTCACCGCATCAGTTACATCATCGACGAAAATCATGTCCGGCCGGGTTTGAACAGTGCGTTGTACCTTTAAGGTTTTGATATAGCTTTTCTTAATCCGTCTGTGCAGTGACGCAAGATCAGTACAATACTGCGAAGGACATCGTCCTCGATCTTCTTGGATGGGGTGTCCCCCCAGAATACCTTGTCCACTGTGGGCTGTCTCGAGAGATTGTGTACTACGTTTTCACGGAGTTGAACCTCCGTCTTCCAACCAACTTGGACAGCACTGGGATCTTGCCTTTTCCGCCAACCAAGTCTGTGATTGCTGCATTACTTTCATCCACGGCGGCGCCCAGCACGCCCACCATGTGTCCTGCCGCCACTGTTCAATACCCATCCGGAGGATCCGCCATTCATGGAAATATCTCTGCTTCTCGTGTCTCAAATGCGCAACCGCCCGGTGCATCGATGTCGTTGAATGGCCTTTCAGCGGCCGCCCCAGCCTTTGTACCCAAGATCTCAAATCCATCTTCACCCTCAGCCGAGGCTCTTTCAGCGTCAGCCTCTTTGGCAGATATGGAGCAACGGACAAAGCAGCAGCTTCTCGCGCGCAAGGCGGTCATGGACTCGCGAAAGCGCGGCAACTCGGGTGCCACTTCATCTTTGTATTCTGTTTCAAAAGCTGTCACCATCGACACCAAGGCTGCATCCCGCCCGCTAGCTCCAGCTGCCAGTGTCGACGATTTCCTCAACAGTATCGATCCTACTTCTGCCGGCAGTAGTAACGATAGGAACGCTGGGCTTTCAAGAGCTTCCACCTTGATCTTTGCTAGCCCCGATGCCATGGATGTCGACGACGATATCCCGGGTCTTGGTAGTGGCTCCTTCTCGAAATACTTCGGTGCGGAGAGCTCTAAGTCATCGACAGCGACTAAGTCGACTCCCGTGACCGCGCAAGACGTGCCTGCTGCTACGGAGCCACCAAGTCACTCTGGATCCGATGATGTTGCAAGCTCATCTGACGAAGCCAAGGAGAAGCGCCCCCCCGTACCTTCTTCTAATGGAAACACCTTGTCAAGGAAGAATACGGAAGATGCTAGTGGTGATGGCTTCGCGGCGGCAGCTTCTGGAGCCGTTCCAGACAGTGGGTCAAGTAGTCACTCTTCGTCGACCCCTGTCCCTGCGGTGGCACCTCGGCGCGGAACTAAGCGACCTGTCGCCTCGGATTTCGTCGATGTGGATTCAACGTACAACGCGAACCCATACACTGTCTCCTCTCTTTCTCGCACCAATTCCACTAACGGCANCGGCGCACAAGATTACGGAAACGGATACACCGCGGTTCATCACCCAAATCCTCACGTGAGGAGGAAGCTGAACGCTGCGGCGGCCGCTGCCGCTGGCGGAACTTCGTTTGCCAGTTTTGAGTAATATGCGGAGATGTGTCATCGATGTGAGCGACACTGAAGACGAATCACCGACTGCCCATAGAGAGGCTGGGTTTTTTTTAAAAAAAAAAAAAACCCCCCCCCCCAGCCTCTCTATGGGCAGTCGGTGATCTCTTGATATGCGTTCCCATCGTCCTATGCTCGATCATACCCCTATGGATATTGTCCCCTCGAAGTCTCTTCTTCTGGGCTCTTGCATCTGTACCATATTCTATTCCTTCGGCTGGCTCGCTTACCTTATCTCCTGATAGTCGCTCTTGAATCGTGTTTCCGACGTCTTGAGCTTTGGCTTCAGTATATTCAGTGTATCATTATATGGGTCCCTCTGTATATACCGATCGCAATGGGCGGTTTAGCCCAGAGCTACGGCAACATTTTATGCGTTTAACATTATTCAGTGGCTGTAGATGCGAACGGGTCAGTAAGTCCTTCGTGCTGCAAAGGGATGTCGACGTACCAGTAACCTACTACTATACAGAGATAGTAGATGTTCAGCAGCGGTACATAGAGCCAGGAGGAGCAGCGCCATAACACGAAGATATTTCGCTTGACCCGCGAAGTGTCAATCAAGAGTTGTGAAGCAGCAAAGGGTTGAGTCGTGCAACAGGCGACATCACCAGAGAACAGAAGGACATGGTAGTCGAGCTGCGACACCGGAGAGACCATGGCAAGAGCAAAGAAGGAGTACAAGGCCTACCCTTTGAGTACTCCCGAGTCACCCATTGGACCCGCAGCCCGCGCCGGCGTCTCCTCGGGTAATATCCATGACTCTAGCGCTGCGAAAAATCAGCGTAAAAATCGAAAAATAATGGACGCCGCCCGCACGCCGCATGGGGTGGTGGGCGACATGGGAGAGAGTGAAAGACGTCTTGGGCCTGGTACAGAGCCCACACGTAAACTTTTCTGCGGCGCCCTCAGAATCTAGATATCGATGGCTCGGGCCCGGGAGTCGGGCAGATCTCGCACAAGAACGTGATCGTAATCAAGTGTCATGTGATCGTGTATCCTAACGTAAGTTGGGATGACTAGTGACTGCGACAGACGAACCATCTTAGTTCCAATTCGCGAGGTATGAAATGTGAAATTTATATATCTTGTTTGCGAGATGTTGACTGACAACACCTTCATTTCAGAATCAATAGAACTAGTTTTACCATCGTAGAGTTGGAGGCCTTCATAAATGATGGGAGAGGCGTCGACGCTCATAATGCGTTCCTGAAGTGCTCGCCTTTCTTTATGTCCTCAACCACTTATTGCTCGCAGGATATCTTCGCACGCAAGCTCTCACCACGATTCTTGATGCGAAGCTAGTGTTGACTTCACCGAGAAGGCCGACTCGTGCCAGCATCTTCAAGTTGGTGATCGGGTGGGTACTATCGACGAAGACGCTGACCAATTCCAAACAACCCTATATCTCTCCTGAAGGACTGTATGTATGTGTAACCGACCAGTGACCCTCATCGTCGGTTAAAGACACCGCTTTTCGTGGACCATGTGCACATGTTGCGCTGCCGACGGCATTTGATGTTAGTTCTTCGTCTTCTCTAAGCCCACAGCGCGCGTCGCCCATGTGCTTCGAAACTCGTGATAGTGGACACACGCGACCCATCGTACACCGCTCCCGGCGAGTAACTGACGTAGCTCTCTCGACCCTTTCCTCCCTCAGAATCTGACTTTCGACCGAAGAAGCCTATCGCAACACAAACCCAGCGCACATTGACATGGCTTATCCGATATCGGTCTAAAGGCCTATCACATTCACTCTCAGGAACCAGGTAACCTTCCCGCCTACTTCTGAAGAATGAATGCATGCTGAGTCGTATGGACACCAGTAGACGAAACCCCCGGGATACACAGGCCACCCAATTGCTACGAGACGCGCATCTGCAACCCATGTGGCTCACAGGGTCATCTACCACAACGGTCGGTGAAGCAACCACACAGCGATCACACTGTTGCCAACTCTCATGACTCGGATATCTCGGCGCGTGCACCGTTCAGCATGCTGCTGCTCTTCTTCGAGGTTTCTCGGTCGTCTGCAATAGCGTCCGTTAGATGCAGATGCGATGACCATGTGCATCCTGGTCCCCTCGCAGCAGGCGGATCTGTTTTCGTGACAGTCCTCATGCCAAGTAGATGCCTACTGATCATCTGTGGGAGTCTCTGGGGAGGTATAAAGGGAGAAAATAGAGGCCGAGGGCACTCAAGGGCAGCATCCCTCCGGTCAGACAATGAACGCTGCAGTTAAGCTCGCATTGGCTCTTACTGCCGTCAACTCGGTCTTTGGGTTCGACAACTCCCGCAATGACAATGTACGTGCCTTCTAGCCTCACTTCCGAGCAGCCGTTCATTACCCCCGTGCATCCATCAGGTCGCAGCGTAAGTGTACAAACGCCCATGATACATCTTGGTTTTGATGTCGCGTGAATAGTTACTGGGGTCAAAACTCGTATGGAGCAACTCATGGGAGCGATCCGTCCAACTGGCAGAAGACTTTGTCGTTCTACTGCCAGGTCAGCATCATCGTACCTCGACCTCGTCTATTACATTCATAGCTTTGGCGGCAGGACGACAGCATCGATGCCTTCCCCCTCGGTTTCCTGAACGTCGCCTTTGACGTAGGAGGTCTTCCTTCCATAGACCTCGCAAATGTGAGTGCTTTCAACGCCGCGATGATAAACACGAGCTTATTGTCTACGTTCCAGATTTGCAGTGTCAACACCGGGGTGTTCCCAGGGACAGAACTCCCCGACTGCAGCTTCCTCGCGTCCGACATTGAGACCTGCCAGTCCAAGGGCAAGATCGTCACCCTCAGTATCGGTGGTTCCACCGGCGCCGTGAGCTTCTCGTCCGACAGCCAGGCGCAGCAGTTTGCAGACACTGTCTGGAATTTGTTTCTTGGCGGTTCGAGCTCTACCAGGCCGTTTGGTGCCGCCGTCCTTGATGGGTACTTGCCCTGCTTTCTTGTCAATATCGTAAACTTACGAGCTTACTATGCTCAGTGTGGATTTGGACCTCGAGGGTGGTTCTGCGAGTGGTTGGCCCGCCTTCATTACCCGCATCCGGTCTCATGCAAGTGGTGCCAGCAAGCAGTAAGTCTTCCCCCCCACGAGCGTAATTTCTCAGAGCTTATGTCCTGCCCAGGTACTACATAACTGGCGCGCCCCAGTGTCCCTACCCGGATGCTTGGATTGGTTCCGTGCTGAACGCCGTGGGCTTCGATGCTGTCTATGTCCAATTCTGTGAGCCCTATTTCCATTCAAATTAGCCTTTGCTGATATTTCGACTAGATAACAACCCATGCGGCTTGCCCGCCTTCGGCACTGATGTTCGTCGCTTCTCATTTTTTGCCTACGGTCATGCTCACTTATTTTCTTTTGTCATAGGCATTCGACTTCGCGACATGGTACGCACGAACCATTTATATGCCCCAGTCACTCAAACCTATCATATTCTCAGGGACAACTGGGCGAAGACCGTCTCGCCGAACAAAAACGTGAAGGTCTACCTCGGTGCCCCCGGAGCGACATTGGCGGCCAACAACGGCTACGTGTCTGCGAGCCAACTCGCGACCATCGCGCAACAGACGCGTAGCCAATACTCCTCCTTCGGCGGAGTCATGTTGTGGGATGCTTCCCAGGCATATGGTACGGCCTTATTGAACAGCATTTTGAAGCACCACTTGCTAACGTGCTTTCGGCCATAGTCAATGGACGCTTTGATGCTGCTATCAAGCAGGTGCTCAAGAATGGCGGAGGGTCATCCCCGACGTCTCCGACATCGGCTCCGCCCCCGCCGCCTCCTGTTTCTACCACGCACACTTCGACACCGCCTGCTACGAGCACTCCCGCCAGCGGGGGAAGCTGTGGTGCAATTGCTCCGTGGCAGGCCAACATCGCTGTGAGTTGCTCTCATACTTTCAGTCTTCTATGTGGCCTGACTAACAAATATCTCTCAGTACGAAGGCGGCGATCTAGTCACTTACAAGTGAGTCGTATGAGGGAAAGCATAGTGACATGCCCTGACCCCAGTTTGTCCCACAGCGGCCACACCTGGACGGCGAAGTGGTGGTCCGAGGGCGACACCCCCGGAGGCAAGCAGTTGGCTCTACCACTGACTCTTGTCATTTTTCTGACTCGTCCGATAGGTGCTGCAGGCGACTGGACCGATAACGGTCCCTGCGTCTCCGCGAAGGTCAACAAGACGAACTACCGCACGAAGGAGGCACACGCCTCGATCCCCGCTACCGCCCAGGTCAAACCCACCGCCTCTGCCAGCGCCACGAAGACCGAGGATATCAAGAACGTGGACGAGCGTCCCGTGCGGCATTCGCGTTCCTTCGGCCGTCTGTAGTGGGAGGAATGTATTTGGTAGATGGGTATTATATGGCGAGCAGGCTGTCTACTTTCATCTTTTCTCTTGGAGCTTGCGACGGCGCAAATTCCTTGCGCATACGATAAATTATGAGTTTCACGTCTAGATGTAGCACCGACGAATTTATTTGTTTTTATAAGTGTCTTTATACCAGCCTGGTCAGTGCTGTCGACATCGACGTTCATCATGAGATGAAAGATAAGATAAGATCGCGCAAACCATTAATTACGCAGAAGAATGACGCTCAGATTCCGCAAGCTCTCGCCCAGGCTCTCACTTGGCATGCTCACAAGACGCGTTCTTAGTCCAAGTCACTAGTCACCGCCATGGGCCCGAGCGACGGTATAGGGGTTCCCCGCATTTGATTATATGCCCGGACTCTCAAACCATTCTGAGCTTTAAACGCGTCCACCAAGACAACAGCACCTGTACCGGATGCCCTACGAGTCCCACCAGCCGCACTATGCCTCTGTCTTCCTCGACATCAAGAATCGGGAGCCGCTCAATGCAGAGCCGGACGTAGCGGCGCTCATCGAGTTCCCGCATACTCCGGACGACCTCACGTACTGCCGGAACCATGGTGAGTGCCGTCTTGACCAGCGTCGCGTCCGCGTCGACAAGGGATGAATGGATGGTTTGATGAACATACACTGCTGCAGGCCCCATAACTGTGCTAGACGAGGAGACGTTCACGATTAAAGTCGACGGGGAGGTGCAAACCGAGCTCAAGTTCACTCTTGACGGCCTGAGGCGGTCGTTCCCCCATGCATCCATTGTCGCCGCCATGCAGGTAAGTACCGCGCCCCTCTACCCCTACACGCCCTTCCCATCCCCTAGCAATCCTGACGCCCTCCCCCTCCTAATAGTGCGCAGGCAACCGGCGGAGCACCATGGCGCGCAAGAAAGGGCGCGACACGGAGGGTATACCCTGGGGCGAGGGCGTCGTCTCGAACCTGCGCTGGACGGGCGTGCGCCTGCGCGACGTGCTGCTCGCCGCCGGCCTCGCGCAGGACGTCCTACAGTCCCAGGACGGGATGCACGTGTGCTTCTGCTCGCACGTCGCGCCGTGCGAGGACAACACGTTCTTCGGCGGCTCGATCCCGCTCGCGAAGGCGCTGGACGAGGGCGGAGATGTGCTCATCGCGTATGAGGCGAGTCGCTGAGATCGCTCGAGTTTGCACACTAGTAGTACTGACACTGACAACCGTGGACAGATGAACGGACACCCGCTGTCGCCCGCGCACGGGTTCCCATTCCGCATCGTCGTCCCCGGCTACTTGGGCGAGCGCTGGGTGAAGTGGGTGGACCACATCACCGTCTCGCGGCACGAATCGTCCAACTTCTACCAGCAGAAGGACTACAAGGTCCTCCCGCCCTCCGTGCGTCCATCTCCCTCCCCCCTCTCCCTTCCCTTCCTTTCCCTCCACCCTCTCTCAGGCTCACTCGCACATGGCACAGGTCACAACGCACAACCAAGCCGACTCCGAATC
>SEOQ01000249.1:0-33179 GCA_004679275.1 Dentipellis fragilis
TTCTTCCAGGACAATTTGGAGCGACAAACAAACGGTGCCGCAATTCTCATCTTTGACTTGCAAGGGCGGGACAGGCAGGGTCAGGCTCGCAAATAGAACAGGAAAAAAATCAGATCACGCGGCCCGATGAACTACAGTGTCTAAGCGCTATACAACAACAGAATCGGGCAATACAACGTTAGGTACGTGACGATAAATACCTCAAGATCCTACACCCAGCGCTCGGGACCCGAAACCTCTACTCCCACAACTGCAAAGCCTTCGCCGCGGCCAGCTTCAGCCTCGACTCGCGCTCCGACGCCGCCGCCTGGTCCAAAAGCGGCTTCACCTCCGTCTTCACCTTCGCCAGCTCCGCCTCCCGGTCCGCCGTGGTTGCACCCTTGCCGGCCAATATGACCTGCGAGGGTGCACACATTGATGCGCACCTCCTCTTGGAACCGCCCGCCGTGGTTTTTGAGAACGGTGACAAGCATGTCTAGTGCACGGCCGGGAGCGACGACGGGCGAGCTTACGTCGTTCGGGTCTGCGATTGCTGCGGTCGCAGGCTGTTGCGCTTCGTAGGGTAGCGGGGTAGTGATGGTATCAAGAGCAATGTTTCCTGCATCGGGGATGAATAAAATATGCTTAGGACGACCGCCAAGTGAAACGGATCTTGACTTACCGCCAAATTTCTGCAGCGTCAGCAAGGTCAGGGCTACCATACCCTCGTTGATCAACGCGGGGTACTTCTTCGAGCGACCGATGAGCTGCGCGAGTGCGAACGCGACCGCGGGCGTCGTGACGAGCTCTTTTGCCTTTGTCCGTCGCTCGCTTTCGGGCGTCGCGTTGGACCAGAGCGTGCGGATCACGTTGACGAACACTCTCGTGCCCTCGCTCTTCACGGCGACGGTGTCCGATCGCCTGATGAGATCGAGAATTTGCTGGAGCCCGCTGGACTTCGGATCTTGACCCTCAAGAACCAAGACCAGCGAGAAGCAGTTATCGGCTGTCAAGGCAAAAATATGTTCGTGACCTCAAGTTCGAAGACGTAGGTTACTGACTTACCGTTCCCGTTGCTGAGATGCTTGATGATACCAATGGCAGAAACTTGAATCATTTCTGCTATGTCGGAGGTATTCCTGAAGATGTTCGATTCAACCAGGCGTTCTACGATGCCAGCCTTGCCAAGGGGTTCGCGAGCTGGCGGGGCATATGCAAGATGTCGAAGGAGACCAATAACACCATGCTTAACCTTCAGATCTTGCTTCGGGTGTCAGCAAGGCGGCCAGATGGGGGGCCAGGTCAATCGGCTCGGAGATGATGGCCTTTGAGTGGGATTCTGCGAAAGGCCGAAGTTCAGAGACAGTCATGTCGCAATTCACCTACCAAACTACTTACCGTATCGGACGAGGTTTCCCAAACTCAGCGACGCACAAATGACAAGATCGTCTCGGCTTTGCTCCTTCAGGTTCTTTTGCGACTTGATCCACCTCACCATCTGTGAAACGAACACCCCGCCCGGGTTCGCGGCATCCGACTCNTCCCANAGGACATCGGTNTTCTTCTCCTCACCAGCGATCTCCACCACACACTTGATGAGCGCCGCCTTGCACAGATCGAACGACTTCTCTCGCCTCGGACGCTCGTCGCCAGCTTCAGCCCAGAGCGGGTGGTAGTCGCCCTGGTCGATGAACGTCAGGATCTCGCCGAGGCAGTTGACGCCGCCGTGTTCGTCGGGGAACGTCATCCCTCGCGCGAGCGATAGCCGGACGTCCTCAACGTCCATCGCGAGCGACTCCAAGAGCGAACATGTCTCCTCGAAAACTTCAAAATCAGCTTGGATGAGTGCGCGGCGGAGGGCTGATGGCTGCTCGAAGAACCCAGATGGCGATGCGAACGGCGGCACATAGATACGCAGCGGCGGGGATGAGAAGGGGCAGGACCTCGGGCCCGAACAAGGAGTGTTCTTAGTATATGCGCATGCGACATCAGATAAGCTGTCTCCGGATAGCGATTCGCGACTTACGTTCATCCTTGAGTTCAGAGATTGCCCGCCATGCCCAGTTCGCGAGGCCACTCCGCAGAGACCAGGACTCGCTGATGTCGTCGTCTGACGGACTCTGCTCGGACGTAAATCCGCCTTTCGGCTCCGCTAACCAAGATCCAGGCGGGTATATCGCGCTGCTCAGCCGGTGGATCGTCCCGGCAGCTTCTAATGAGAAAAGACGCAATTTGACGGGCTCTGCGCGCAGAATCAGCATCGCCAGCGAGAATGCGCGCGTAAAACACACCATATCCAACGCTGGCGTTGAGAAGCACACCGATCGACGTCTTGATCACCCGTAGTTGCGATAGGGAAAGCGGTAGGACGCTTGGTGGCTGGCGAGAGGGAATGGACTGCGCATAGCCCTCTAGGATAGACACGACGGTCTGAGGAAACTCGGCATCCAACAGATGACTTCGGTTAATGTCTATTAAACACCTCAGCTCTGCTCTCCTGCCCTTCCCAAATTAACGTACCATGGTCCATGCAAAGATTAGCTCCAACCCGCAAAGCCTGGTAAACGGCCGCGAGTTTACTCTCATCCTCAATGCGCGGACCCTGGATGGATGCCTTCAGGATAGAGGTGAGTGTCTGCGGCAGCTGCGACGCGCCAAGGAGAGTGTGATTGTCAACTGGTGGTATGGAAGATTTAGTCCGGCGCGCCACTCCTCCGAGCGAAGAGATACGGTACCTGTTGGCGATTTGACGCGCAGGGCATCCGCCAGGCTCTGTGCTGCCGATTCGGCTTCTCTCCAGACATCGTCACCGCCCTTCGCGAGCTGCGGCGCAAGTGTCTCTAATTTGCTAGCGTATTCCGTAGGACCTGACATTCCGTGATGGCTGTCGCGGTACTTGGGTATCTTGAGAGCGTGTCCACTCCTGCTGCACTGGTCTGTCAAGTCTGGTGAGAAAGGGAATGATTGGCAGGTTATGTACAGGCAGACAAACGAGGAGAGGGGTAGAGGGGTTCGTGTCCAAGGGTTGGTTCAGATGAGGAGAGCTGAGGCCGCCATTACCAAGTTGGGGCTGCCACAGATCCGCGCATGCGGGGTCTCGATATCCCCGATTGTGAGCCGATCAGTCTGCCCACACGCGTCTCTCAATCTCGCATTCACCCGACGGTCCTGTTTTACAAGAAACAGGCAGATATATTTTACAAATGCAATGCATATGAAGCCACAGTGACGAAGGTATAACCTGAACTCCCTTTCTAATCTCCAGATAACCTCGGCCACCTGTCCATCTACCAAACTCTTTCCTTCCCACGTGAGAATGGTTTCGAAAGCCATGAGTACGACCTTCTAGTATCTTGTAGTGTTGCAAAGCTTGTGTATGTGTCATAAGATGTCGATGGAGATGAACGCGAAGTGGTGTGCTGAGAGCTATAAAGTGGTTGGAAGGCACGACAGCAACACAAGGTGGGGGAGAGAGAAGCCCAGAGTGGCGGAGAGTTTTCTTCGTGGCTTCCGGCATGCGTTCGAGAGCGCGTAGGGTACGCTCGGAGCCCATACTTGCAAGGAAGAGCATGACAGTGAGCTCATGCTGGAGCCCTGTCGCCTTTTTGCAGTGGAACGCTGCCCGTACAGTGACCTCTGCACAGTCTCTGGTGTGCTGCATGAATGCGACGACTGGCTGATGACGAGCGATGTGAACGTACCCGAACTCAAGGTGGCGCTGTGATGGTCGGCTCCTAGTGACACCACCCAGAAATCCCGGGGGAACCGAGGGGGTAGTGGGCAGGCGTGCAAGTGGAGCAGATGGTGGGCGTGGGGCCCAGCGGTCTAACTCGCGTAGGGTGGTGCTGTTGAGACCGTCGCACGCGAGATAGCTGCCGTCCGTTAGGACGATTTCCGCTCGTGCGGAATACATGGAGAATATACTCGGGAAGAAGAAGAGAGTACTGAGGATGGGTAAGAGCATTCTGAAGTCGGAAGCTTGCTGCATCTGCGAACTCGACATTCTGAGAGGTGAGGCAGGGGAAAGAGAGGGCGGCAGGACAATATCAACCAGTCACGAGTATATATACCCACCTGCTGCGATCTGTTGCTATTCATCCGCACACGCGGACTGGTATGCATGTTAGTCAGTATGTGCTGAACGGCGCGGGACACCGAACCTGCAGCGACAAGATGACCGGGCTATCAGATCGCAACTATACGAACCTCAGTTGAGTAGCCTATGTGGAGCAGTCAAATACATCTTCAGTCGCATTTCAGAATCGTACAGAATATGTCGATACATCTTCAGCCAACGGGTACATCTGTCCATACGGTGCTCAGCACGGAGAGCATATTCAAGAACATGATAGGATTCGAGAGTCACTAGAAACTCAGGTTTGCTTGGACTTGGACTCGGCTGCCAAAGCATACGCTTGCAGGTATGCTCTGAAGTTCGGGTACCAGCTGGTCGTGACGGTCCAGTGAGTCCAAAATCCCACTCTGGGTGACGGTGAGCACCAAGCAGTCAGCTCACAGAATCGCAACGTACCTCCACCCCACCTCTTGGATATACTTGTCCTGCTTTCTCTCCTTCTTTACGATGTCCAAGGTCGCTTTCACTTGCGCAGGCTCGAGCAACCAGACATTCTCCTCATCGTCTTCCGAGTGGATCATAATCGCCCGCCCAATCTTCGGTATCTTGTCAACCTCTGCTGGATCCAACTTGAGGCCCAGATCGGCATCAAGTTCGTCCAACCCCAAGTCCGCGAACTCCTCCCACTGCAAAGATTCCACCGGACGAAGACCAGGCATTTCCAAATCAGGCAAGAAGCCCATGCCGTTCGAGACCTTCAAGAACTCCTTGTAATCATCAGGCAGCGACATTCCGAGGCGCTCTTCGGCGGCAGCGATGGCCTCAGCGGAGGCAGGAGGGCGGCGCATGGACTCTTCATCCTCCCATTTGAATGGCTCAAAGATCTTGAGAATGGCATCAAAGCCTGCGGCGGACAGCTCAACTCTGCGCTGTGCGCGGGCGCTCTTGCGTGCACTATGCCTAGCAGGCCACGCTTTGATCGCCTCGACAACCTTGTCTGCATCTTGTTGCGCATCAGCGGCGGTCTGCGTTGCGTAACGCTTGAAGGTGCCCTCGAGGACAATTCCGGCCAGCACACGGTATCTGATGACCTGAACCCATGTGGCGGGATGGTCTTCGTCCCTCAGGTAGTGGGCTCTGAGGGTAAAGTGAGCAATATCGTCTATGGCAATGGCGAAGATGACTTACTCAATGTCGGCGAGCCTTTCAGCTTTCTCGGTTTGTTGAAGCTCGATTGCGAGTCCCACGGCTGTAAGTAATTCGTACGGCCGGGGATTCCGGTCGCCCAGGAGCACCATTTCGTACATGGTTTCTAATATGTCTTCCTTGTCCTCGAGCTTTGGCCAGTTACCGCGCATGCGTTCCTCCCACTCGGCGAGCTGCTCGTCACTTGGTTGGTCCCAAGGCACGGGAGGCCGTGCGCCTGCGCGCTCCCATAAGAACTCAAAAGACTGTGTAACGTAGACCCCAATATCCTCCTGGCTATTGGGGAATATTTCTAGAAGAGCAAGTAGAATGGTGTTGCCCGCATCGAGGAAACCTTCGCACGCGAGGCGGGCCGCGAACTGACCTGCGACGGCGAAGAAGGTCCCCCTGTCTGGAGCCGTGGACAATTCTAGCGCCACAGTCTCGGCAGGTGACGGACGCTTCTTGTTGGATTCGGTGGCGGCGGGGTCCTCGGGTGTGTCGGAAGGTGGGGGGCGCTTCCTGGGCATGTCGGGGAGGAAGGGATACCAGTAGTTGATGATCCCTTTGAGTCCAAGGGAGAAGATGTTCCCAAGAGGCTTGAGAGCATCAGATCCTCCAGCAGCGGTCCAAAATATGCCTGAGAGAACGCTTCAGTTGAAGCACGGGAGTAAAGTCTTGGGCACTTACCTGTGCGGTAAAGACCGATATCCTCCCACCTTGTGTTTGGGACTTTGAGGCACCGGCATGAGTATGTGTTTTGGCCGGAGAACGGGCAACTCACATTCGCCTTGCAACTCTGAAACCGCCGAGGTAGTAGTGGCGGCTATCTGTCCATCCAGAAGCCCGGTACGTGCTAGAACTATGATAATCGATGAGATCATTACTGTCGTTGTATTGAGCACAGCGCCCACTTACGCTTCGTGCCCTCATCAAGGCTTATGAGATAGGATGTCTTAGTTGCCTAGGTTGCGGTCCTCATCATCAAGCGGAATGTAGACACCTCCATAGCACTCACCAGTGTCTTCACTGCCTCTGACAGTGCCGTCGTATCTTCAGGAAGCTTTCCTCCTGGAATGAAGATGATGTCTAGACTGAAGAACAGACTGAGCCATAGTAATGGACGAGAGAGCGCCGTGCAGCAGTTACCTTTCCTTCTGCAAGGCATCCTCCAAGCTGATGTCACCGGCTGGCGCGCCCGCGCCGGCGGACACACGGATGACGTCTGGGTGTGGCTTTATATACTCCCGCAGAGCGAGCTGAGACTCGTCTGCTCCTCTGCGTAGCAGAACGTTGAGCACCGAGCGCAGGAACATCGGGGGATGGACGTACTGGTAGAGAACCGCGTAAAGCTTGGATGCAGCCATGGTGGGGTTTCAGTGGGGTCTACGAAGTATTGGGGGATGGAGAGGGCTTATATATGGCAGACGGAGCATCATGGCGATGCAAAGCGCTGGAGAAGAGACGCGAAGGGCCGAATGTTGCCTCAGACAGCGACGCCCCTTCCATTAGCTCGGCGGGCACGTGCACGCGTCTGTCCTTTTCCTTTCCGGGCGCCAGCGTTTTGTCCCCCGCCAACATGTTCCGCCAGTGGGCTCATGCCCAGCGTCCACACCTCAGATTCATCCACTCCTCCATTGCAAACTGCGCAGACGTTGCGTCGTCGTCCTCATCGTCGACAGTCGCCAAATGGACTCCGAATTCCATTCGGACAGGCGTCATTGCTCGCAAGCGTGGAATGACTGCCATGTGGGATGACCATGGGGCTCGCTTCCCTGTCACTGTCCTCCAGGTATGCTCTTTATATGTTGGTTCAGCAGCTTCTTATCACTTCTATAGCTGGAGAGCTGCCAAGTCACCGCGAACATCACAACCACGCGCAAAGACCAGTCGGAGTACCATGCCGTCCAGGTCGCGGCCTCGGACAGGCCAGCAAAAACGACCACGAAGCAGATGCTCGGCCACTTCAAACGCGCAGGCGTTGCTCCGAAGCGTATTGTCAGGGAGTTCCCTGTAACGCCCGACGCGCATGTGCCCGTTGGTATGTCTTCGTATATCTACGGTATGGCCTAAACTTACATCAGTTCCTAGGGACAACCCTCTCTGCCATTCACTTTGTCCCAGGACAGTTCGTCGACGTGGTTGCGAAATCGTATGCCGTTTCAGAACTTAGAGTGTGAGGAGACATCTCACGTCCTATTTAGTCTCGGCAAGGGCTTCCAGGGCACCATGAAGCGCTGGAACTTCAAGGGTCTGCGCGCAAGTCACGGTGTCTCCGTGTCCCATCGTTCAGCAGGTTCCACCGGTCAACATCAGGTTGGTGATTCACTGTACCACTTGTTTGCATATCTCACAACTGGCGCCGCTAGGATCCCGGTCGCATCTGGCCTGGTAAGAAGATGGCAGGTCGCATGGGTGGAGAGCGAGTAACGACACAGAACCTCGCGGTCATCCGTGTCGACTCCGAGCTGGACCTCATCTTCGTTCGTGGCTGCGTCCCCGGCATCGATGATGCCCACGTTCTCGTTCGCGACGCGAAAAAGAAGATGACCTCCCTTGCAAAAGCGAACCAGGCGAAGGGCCTGTACGAGAAGGTTTTGCCCAAGGGTGTGGAGGATCTGCCGTTCCCTGCGGGAACGAGCGAGATGGCAAAGGCATTGCCCCCTATCGTTGTTGCGCCTACTCACCGCAGGAGCCCCTTCGTCCCTACTTAATAGACTAATCTAATTCCGCCTTCCACTCATCATCTGTCGCTGCTTGTCCATCAAGTTCATATCATCAATACCTCCATGCGCCTGCTATCCTCGCAATGTGGTATCTTTGCTCGTGTCAGATAAGTCGGCCCGCTTCAACGTCCTCCGGTAAGCTCCTACTCTTCATATCATCTGTCTTGTAACCAAGACTTGCATCTCGTTGCATGCCTCAAGGGCGGCGGGTTATTGCATCCGATCTCGTTGCGACTCGATGCGAATCCGTAGTGCGTGTTGAACATAGGCCAGGACGTAGACATTGGACAGTTGGTCAATCTGCCAATGTCACGTGCCTTCAGCAGACGTTTTACAGCGAGCGCATCTTGCAGCGGCAGCTCGGTGGTCGGCGAAAAGCCTCAGCTTCACATGTCTGCCACTTTCAGGCTATGCTTCCGGGCGCACTCTTTGAGGCCGCTGTCATTGGCAGAGAGCAACCGTCCGTCGGTGCCAGACGCGGGGGCGCTCATTGTCATAAACCCTCTATATAATGGGCGTCCACAGTGGGCCGTCGATATTCAACCAAGCCTGGTAACTTTTCTTCCCTCACTGTCTTTTCTAATTCGCATAGATTTCCACATTCGTCATGCGCCTCTTCGCTGCCTTGCCCTTCGTCGCGTCTGGGTCACTTGTGGTGGCCGGCCGGGCCCATCAACGGCCTCCGCTCTTCGTACGTCTCGAATTTCCTCGAAACATCATATCAACTCACGTCTCAAAGTCTAATCCCTACGCCTCCCCCGGCATCTGTAGGCCAGATCTCAAACAGCCCCTTGGCTAATACGACGATACAACCCGACCTGTCGAACTCGACTACCACCACCAACACCACGTACATCTCCAACTCTACCGTATTGTCTAATCCAACCTCAACTACGTTTCTTGACCCCGACGACCTTCCTGATTTCAGCAACTCCACGATCCTTTCTAATTCGACATCCAGCCTTAACTCGACTGACCTCGACAACTCCACCCGCACTATCGCCTACGCAGCAAACTCGACAATGCCAGGTACTGTCCTCGGCATATCGACCAACGACAACTCTACGGCCACCGGAAACTCTGCCGGCGCCGCGCCGGGCACTTCATCCGACACGACCAGCGATAGCGATTCCAACAGTGCTTCTGCCTCCGTTTCAACGGACTTCCCAAACCCGACGGATTCATCTGACCTCTCCTCAGCCAGCCTCGCACCTGCCCTGCCCACGCCCACATCGACGAACTACAACAGCCCCCGCGCCATCGTCCCCAAATGGCTTCTCATGCGCGTACCCAAGTTTCGCCGCATCGCGCAAAGCGACCTGCCTGCCGTCCCTCAGAGCTGGCAGGACCCGTGTGCCCAACAGCACAACGCCGACGCCATGGTCGACTTCGCCAAGTCTGCGGCCGTCGCGAATCACGTGGCGCTCATTACCAACGCCATCGCGTACCGCCAGCACCTCCGGAATGCGATTGTAACCCGTCGACGCCGTACTGCTAGAAAGCGCCGCAGAATGTAGAGCTGGAGGGTGTTGTGCATATACAATTGGAGGGCGTGGATCCTGAAGTCGATGGTCAGTGCAACTTTGACTTTTGATGGTGTGCATGCTTCTGACCGATGTAACACTTCTAGAAGAAACATGTCCTTTCGGCCCAACGCCCGATACCTCTCCTTACTCCTGCGCTTGAATCTCACAGGCAGGCAGCGCCCCAGACCATCATACAGTATATCAAATATCATACGGAGTTTAATTTCATCATATCCAGCACGTCTATCCGAACCATTACTGCATGTAAAGTAGGCAATCGGCGGACATCTCGTTGCGTACGTGCAATTATACTGTGCTACTTGGTATGTAGGTATCATACATGCAATCCCGAGATGGTATAGAGCAATACAGTGGTGTAAAAATGTAGAACCTAAGAGAAGATCAGGATCAGTGAGCGGTGGGGGCACCGATGGCTGGCATCAGCACCGGAGACAGAGAAAGCGAAGGGTATCAAGAGGGCGTTGTGCGCCCGTTCGAGGAGGGATTGCTGATGGTGCTAGTCCGATACTGGAAGATGTTGTGCAGCCGCGATAGTTTTTCCTGCTGTTCCTGCGAAATGGCACCTCGCTCTGAACCACTTGTCCGTGAGGTTGGCGACCTTGGTGAGGTTTCTAGTCTTGGTGATGTGGGAATATCATCATGGTTCGATTCAAGTTCTGCTGAAGCGTGTCAAAATGGTAAACTCTCAATGCTCATAACGGTCCTTACTGGAAAGCGAGTCTGCCACGGCAACGTCCCTCTCCTCATCCTCCGCGGCGCGACTTGCCAGAGCGCGCGAGATGTACTTGCGGAATGCAGGACCTGTCGCTTCTAGCATCTTGTCGACCTTCGGTCTCTTATGAGGGTACGCCTTGATGAAGTGGTGCAGCTCGGTGATTCCTTCCTTGTGCATAGCTCCTGTTGTCTCGCTGGATATATGCCCAATGATTGTGAGCAGCTGAGCATCGGGATCGGGCTCTTCGACAGGAGGCGACACGAGGTTGTTGATCGAAGTGACACTGCGACTTGTTTGATGACTAGGCGAAGATTGTCGGGGTTCACCGGATGCGACGGAGGAGACCGTTTCCTGCGGAGACAGTGGTCGACCGCCAGCACTTGATGGGGAGAAGCTCCTCGGTGTGTGGCTCCCATTTGTACCGTGGCCATTACCATGACCATTCGTGCCATTTTGTCGAGAGGCGGCCTCTGCCCGGGCCGCCGACGAGTTCAGTATCCGATAGACGTATGGATACACGATTGTCGCCGACGGATCCTCGAACGAGCCTGACAGGATATCGTACACCTCGTCGGCATAGTGAGCTATCCCAACAGTCAGCAACGTTCACGCTAAAGGGACAATATACGCACCAACGACGTGCTGAATGATGACCTTCACAGTCCGCAGAGGCATGTCACCGCAAGGAACCTTGTTGGTCGCTCTAGCCCGCCATTCATTTGGTGGCACGGACTGCAGGAAGTGCTCGATCGCAGGGAACAACTCCACAGGATCTAACTTGAGATCCGTGAGATCTTGTGGGATATTACGAGCCAGCTTCCAGATACACTTGAGAACCAGCTCCGCGACTTTGGCCTCTTGCGAGTCAGGCAGTGTCCCATTACTCGGAAATGGCTTGACGATCTGCAGCAGGAGGGCGAAAAGCGCTCTGGAGGATTGTCAGAGTGAGATTTCAGGGGTAGCCGGGAGAGGGAAGCACACCTAAATACTGTTATCCGTCGGCCAGTTGAGAATAACCGAAGCATGATCATATTGATGAATCTGGACAAATTCTTGACTTCTCTGTCCGTGCTGTCATCGGTCTGCAGCAGTCTCAGCGCGAGTTCTTCAAGTAGCGAGGTTAAGATGTCAACAGTGAGTGACTCGGCAAGCAGAGGATTGTCACAGAATGCATTCAAAGTCTGTATGAGATGCTTTGCAAGGCGTATGTTCTTCTCGGGGTGGTCAAAGGCGTGCGCCATTTGAAGTGTCACGGTCTCCACCAGGCCTTCAGTGTGCTCTGCGAGGTCCCTATATGCCGATGAGGATGGTCCATTTTCGGGACCAATTTGCAGCACTTTCTGGATCTTCTTCAATGCATCGACACTTCGATCAGAGTCGCTGCTCAGTATGCTTGAGATCGTCAGCTCGGTGTCGTTCGTCGGTGTCACTGCCACATCCGGTGCCTCAGGTGTTTCTGCATGTCTCCACGACTCGATGTCATGACCTTTATCGACTCTCTGGGTAGACGGCCCGGCGTCCCCGTAGTCATCGGTAGTAGATGAAGACGTGGGAAGGCGAGAACGCAAGGTATCCGTGCGAGCCCTTGTCGAAGGCTTCGCCAAGCGAGAAGGTAGTAAACTCTTGCCGCGACCACCAGGAGACGAAGGCGCAGGCAGATGGGATGTGGGGCGAGCGAGTTGTGATGGTGCAGGTGAAGCTGCCCTCCCAGCAGGAGACGCGGGTCTGGCCAACCTCGAAGGTGCCATCATAGCTGGGCTGCCAGGTCGAGGGATACCACCGCCCGGTCGGCCACCAAGACCGGAAGGAGATGCGGGTCGTCCAATACCGGATGTAAGCCGAGAAACCTGTGCATGCTGAGCGGGAGCAAGACCCTCTTGCTGGTCAGGGCTGCTGGGCCCTGGCACGCGTCGCAAACGCTCCTCCAGCTGTGTCTTGTCCTTCGCAGAAAGAGGGCCCACGAGCTGCCAGATTTTCTCACCCACCAGAGCATAAACTTCGCTAGAGGGTGGGGTCAGTCATATTCATCTAGGAAGAAGGGTAGTGCCTTACCCTAGTGCGCCAAGAGCCGATTTGCGGACGTTTGCGTCTTTGTCGGCAATCATTGAGGCGATAACGGGGCAAGCTTTAGCAGGTTCACATGCGCCCAAGCCTGATCTTTTGAGGATTCCCGCCATTTCGTCGAGGGTCAGCTGGCGCGTCTTCGCCACCTTGTGCTTCAAGCCGTGCTCTAGAAGTATTTGGAATACTCTGCTATAAGGGTATACTTTGGTGACAGTTTGTACGATGTGTTGGACTCTGACGCGAACAGGTTCCCTGGCATCGCCAAGCTACAGTTGCATATTTAATCAGACTACATCAAACGTTTGGCACTAGCAATAGACATACCTTGTAGACCATGGTGGGAATAAATGCCAAGGCTTCGTTCTCGGTCAGCTGGTAGTCGATGCTTCGCATGAACGACAGGACGGAGTCCACGACGTCCAAACATTTCGATACCAGGTTGGATTGAGGTTCATGAACCTTGATGGAGACATACTTGAGCGCTAGATCGGCGTTGACAATGCCAATGGTCTTCATGTCTTCCGCCGATAGGCCGTACTTGTCATCACCAGCCTCTACCTCAGCGTAGAAATCGCACATCGTGGTCAAGCCCGATACGTGGTCGTTCACCGCGTTATGATCATGGCTGAACAGATGCGCCACAAGATCTGGAGACGCGTTCGGCTCCATCTGATGTTGCAGCAGGTCCGCAAGGTCCTTGCGAGTCGTGCCAGCTTCGTTGATCCATTTGCCAGCGTCCTTTGCAAGTCGCATCCTCTTCGCATCGGCATTCATCCCAGTGAAAGGAGTTGCAGCGGAAACAGGTGGGGGAGCCACTTTCGCCGCCGCCGCCGCCGCAGCGGCGCCTGGTCTCTTGAGTCCAAATCCAAGACCAATGCCAGGCTTTCCAGGCAGGCGCGAAGTCGGCGCATCGTCTACACTCTCTGCTCGAGAATCAGGTCGAGAAAGAGTACCCTGAGGGAGCTTGCGACGAATGCCGCCGAGTTTACTTTGCGGTCCCAGCTTCGCGGAGGAAGGTCCAGCGGATACTGGAGACTGAGGGGGCGGACTGACAGAGGCCGCGGACGGTGAAGCGATGGGGGGAGGTTTTGCTGCAGCATGCGTGGCGATCTTGGCAGGCGGTGCCTTAGCAGGTGCTGGTGCTGGTGTTGGTGCTGGCGGTGATCCTCCGGGGGCAGATGCACGAGCGGCATTGATGAGCGGAACGGCGGTGGCCTTGGAAGCAGGCTTGAGGGAGTTGGTCTGCTGTAAGACGTGGTCAAAGCCAGCAGATGCAATCAAGAAAGGCAGCACGCCTTGAGCACCCTTGCGAACGTCGCCGCTGCGGTCATCGAGGCATGAAACAACGGGGCCGACCCAGCCATTCAAATCCAGTGCGGGCGTCCATTCGTGCCCTTTCAGCCAGTCAGCGATCCAATTCAATAGGGTTGCACGCTGCATCGGATTGTTGGCTTCCAGGGCGGTTGCCAAACCATGGACCAAGGCATCCATGCCTTCGCAAGCCGTCGCAATCGCACCCAATGTCTGGAGGGCAGCCGCACGTATGGGGGCTTTCTGATCCGAGAGCACTGTCCCTATTGGGTGAACGAAGAAACGCGTTTGCTTCTCGAAGGGCTTTCCCATCCCTGTGGCAATGCGGGCGACGATGTCCAGGGCAAGCGTTTGGACAGCCTTGTTTGAGTCCGTCACTCGGGCCTTCAGAACTTGGGCGATCTCGCCTGAGGGGACCAACAGCAATTAGCGTCATCATGATGATAAGATAGTAACCTCGAAGTATGTGCTCACCCATTTGTGGTTTAAGACGTTTATTGGAACCTTGATCCAAGATTGCCTGCAGCGTTTCCAATGCCTCCTTCTTGGTCTTCCAAGCATCGCTCTTGGCATCCGCCAAGATTGTCGTACCCTTCAACAGGCTATCGATCTCCACACGAGGGAAGAGATCGTCTAGCGCGTCGCCTCCAGCAGCTGCGCCCTTGCCCCCTCCGCCACCTGTTGCAACTTCTGCCACTTCAGCAGAGGTCCGCGTCGGCTCAGGAGCCGCTTGCCCTTCGACCTTATCGAAATCAGTCTGGATGGTGGCAAGCAGCTGCGGATTAAGATCTTCGAGAAGGTCCTTGATGCCTAAGAATCTGTCAGTGGGCACGTCTCGATACGGGCCTGGAAACATAGCTACGTACCGGCACCGGCGAACAACTTGACTGTCACTAAGGTCTTGGTAGCGCTGGTACGCACTGCAGCATTGGAGTTCTTGAGCGCGGTCTTGAGGAATTCGATGAGACTACGAAGAGACAAGCCAGCGATACCGAACTCGGTAAGGGCAGTCTCTATCCAAGCCACAGCGTCTGCCAAAGCTTTGGGGGCTTTGATCTTTCCCAGTGGCTCGTATGCTAGATTGTCAACGGAGTCAGCCTTGCTTTACGGCTAGCAGGGACATGTTTACCTTGGCCCAACACGAACTGAAGGGAAAGTCTCTCAGCAAATGCCACAAGTGCTTCCGCAGCAGGCTTCTTGAGTTTCATGTCACCCAGCTTCTCAGACAAATGAGGTACAGAAAGGGCCGCGCATGAACGCCCAAATGTCGGGCATTGTTGCGCCAGGACGACCAGGATGTTATACAACTTGGCTGACACCTACACGACATGAGACAAGCGCCCAAGACACAAAGGTGCAGCCTGCTCACCTGGAAGTTCTTCTCGCTCCAACCTTTCTTACCCAAAAAGCGGACAACAACCTCCGCGTCGAGCTCTTGCACAGAGCCTTCCACCCAAGACGTCATCTCGTCGAGAGCAGCCAACCTCGCCTTCCAGTTTGCATCCGCGAAATCAGTCGCAATATTTGAGGGGATCAACTCAGCTGCAAGAGCCTCTGCATCCTCAGGTGTATGCTTGTACTTGAAAATGTCGAGTGCTCCCGGTGCGGGAGCAGCTCCTCCCTTGGCGGGCTTGGACACGGCCGCAGCCGCAGCCGGAGGCAGTTTCTTCACTGCCGGTGCCGGAGCGGACGGACCTGCACTGGCGCCGCCTTCTGCGGCTGCGGGAGCCTTCTTAGCTAGTAACCGAGCTGGCAGGCCCTTGGCCTTTGGAGGCGCCGCAGGAGGTGTTTCTTCCTCTACGGGAGTTGGAGGAGGCTCGGCTTTGGGTTCGGCTTTGGGTTTGGGGGGTGCAGCTTTCTTTGGTGGTGGTCCTTTCGCGGGCGCCTTCGCTGGCGCTTTGGGTGGACCACCAGAGCCGGCTTTGGCCTTCACTGTCGCCTTCTCAAAGGCTTCCATCACCTTCGGCTTCCGTACATCAGCAAGCCCGTCCATCACGGGCCCTAGGGGCCTTTCGCCAACCATCTTCATCAGTGTTCCGAGGGCTACTGCTGCCTCTTCACGGGCGCCTGCGGCCGAATCTTCCATCAATGTACCAAGAGCCTCGGAGACTGGCTTGATTTGAGTGGGAGGTATAGGCTGGCTCGATGTCGCAAGACATCGGGTTAGGAATTTGAGAGTGCCCTCTTTGACCTGCGGATTTTTGTGACCGAGCGCAGGGAGGAGATCACCCAAAATATCTGCCAATGAACTCTAACGGAGGGAGTCAGCATGATAAACCCTGCACGATTGTGAGCCTTACTGAGGCAAACACGGCATCCAGTGCTGCTCCAATGATGTCGGTCACATTGGCTTTGCGCTCCTTTAGTCGTTCTAGCATTGGGGGAACCACGACCTCCCTGTAACGACCAAATTCAGACATAAGACCTTTGGTCAGCGCCTCCATGCATTGCGCCGCGACCATGACGCAGTTGATGTTTGCATCACCCTGGATCCGGGTCGCCAGAGATTTCGACAGCTCCCCAAATTCCGGGGCCGGCTTTATCCGTGGCGTATTGTTGAGTAGCGTGAGGAGATCGTCAAGAGCCTCTTTCCTCTCCTTCCATTTTGAAGAAGTCAAGTTGGTCTGGAAATTGGAAGGAAGCTTGGGAATGATGTCCACTTCCTCCGCAAATTGCCTTGGGTCGGGAGGGGCAAGGTCTGTCACATGATGGTCAGCTCAGAAGGAAGGCGTATCCACGTGGAGGACATACCTTCCTCGGCCGGAGCCTCTTCGGCCTCTTCAACTCCGGCATTCTCTTCTACTTCTCTCGCGTGCTGTTTCGTCATTCGTTGGGGCTTGAGACTGCCCTTGCCCTTGCCTTCCTTCTCCATTCCCTCCCAAGCTTCTTTGAGTTCCTTTACTTGCACCGGCTTGAGATCGTTTAGCCATGGTTCGATTCCCGCGCCCAGATATTGATACAGTGAATGCGTCAAGTTCGTGCCCTCGGCGCGTACCGTCTTGTCAGAGTGACCGAATATCTTCGGCAAGGACTTGAGTATTGGTCCCGGTGGCGTTACTTGTATGCCGAATTGGCTGTGTTTCATGAAATTAGCGACTGTACAGCCGCGAAACAGAAAACAAAGACCAAATGTAGCAGCACTCCACGATATAGCATGGATAGCGAGAGGATCATACACTGCACCGAAGGGCAATTCAAGGGCACCCCCACGCATACATGCATACGGGCCAGGCACGAATGGCAGCGAACGTAGTGTCACAAGTATGGCAAACACACCTGATTATCTCTTTCAACGCTGTGACTGTGCCTGCCACCGTCTTGGGCTGTTTAGCACCCAGACCAGGAAGGATGTTTCCCTAAGCATATACGCGCGAACATGTCAAACAGTTGTCAGATATGGTGGGTGATGTGACTGTTTGCGTACCACAACCCCAGCTCCGCCGTTCTCGACCTCTACATACTGCAAAGTCAACTCCCAAGCCTGGTTCTTCGTACCCGCGCGTGAAGAGCCGTAACATTTGTCGACCAGGGTTGGTACCACTGCCTCTCGTGTCTTCGCCGCATTCTCCCCTGCGAACTTGACTAGTGCCACCAAGCACTCCAAACCCTTCTCCTGTGCGACAGCATTGGAGTCTAGCGCGATCTTCTTCAACAGGTCAGGGTTGCCAAGGTAGGGCTTGAACGCGGGATCGGATTCGGAAACCGTAAGTTGGAATGTCTTGATCAAGGACTCGTAGGCGTTGACGCGGGCCTTCCAATTCTTGTGAGCGAGGCGATCTTGGATAGGAAGAGCGGAGAAGTCCTCTTCCTGTGGGGGAGGGCCGTCCATGACGGAGGGAGGGGATGGAGCCTTAAGGGCAACTCTTGCCAGTGACTTGTCCGTTCCACCAACACACTCACGCCAAACGCGCAACGATACGTGACCAAAGTCACATAACGTGACTCGACGCGTGCTTGGCCGCGCGCGCTCTTCAGCTGACTTTGCCACGTCTATCAGTTAACAGCTTCTACTACTGTCTCACCCGATTTTTACCCAGATCGAGAATGCTAGCCAACGTGCCCACGGGCCTCAATACTCAGAACATTTTAAACCGAAAAATCGACCTCACCGTTCGAAATGTGAGACTTTCAGTCTCGCAAACGCTCCCCACTGATATCACTGCACATCATACTGCGTTAACCATGACAGGACGCAACCATTCGAAACGTCTCACTGATTGATACCACAGACTATGTCATTGCTATGACATCACACACTATGTACCACAGTTTGACAATCCAGTCTTCGGACACCACCACGGCCGCTTTTTTACGCTCCTCCTCTGTCTTCAGATGCCGCTCAGCCAACTCATCTCTCTCCGCCACCATCCCGACATTATGGTATAACACCGACATCAAGTACTGCACGTCAGCCAATGACCGGAACATCTCCAAAGTCCGATAGTCCCGTTCGGCTATCTCAAGGAAGGGCAGGGCTTCGCGAATGGATTCTTGTGAGCGGTCCCCCGCGGCGATGATGCACCGTGCTAGGGTGAAGCACGCGAGAGCCCGTTGTTCCAGATTGTCGCCGTCGATAATCTGTGCCACGCGACCAGACGCCGACGGTCAGATCCGCCCGATCCACAATCTCGATGGACATAAATACCTGCGGCATGATCTCCTCGAGGATCCTTCTACTCCGCTTCGTCATTCCGAACTCGAGCCCCACATCGGCGAGCAGAATAATACCCGTTCGGTAAGAACCATAGCGACACTGGAATTCAGAGTGCCATAGAGCCTTTAGGAGTTGCTCGATTGAGAGCATAGCTTGATCCACTTGCTATGGGCCCAGTCAGAAGTAAGACACGGTGAAGCAGCCAGCCGACCGACCTTCAATTGCATCACCTCGTACAAGGGGTCTCTTATGATCGAAGCTAGTGGCACATTCGTGTCGAAGAAGTACTCTCTGGGGTTGAAGGGCCCCGATGGGCGACGGGGTCTTAAAAACTCGGCGAACTGGCGGTCCTGGCCCCTGCGGTGGAACAAAAGATCAGATCTGAGACATGACCTCGCGTGGCTTCCCCGCAACGGACCGTCTGCTGGCTCTCAGGATGAGAATATGCCATATTTGGAGCGCCCATTGGTTGAGGTCGTTCACGCTCAACTCGCGCCAGACGTCCGGCTCGAGCAGCATGGCGATCGCTTCCTGGTATTTGCCTTGCCTGGCGCGCTGCGGTCCGGCAACTCAGTGATGAAGGTGAGACACATCGTCCGGTTCGAAATAGACTAACCCTATATGCACGGTTGAGGTCGACAGTCATGGCGATGTTATCACCTCCGGGGCCATCGGCGAAGGCGGTTACGATGTTCTCCTCGATCTCGGCCAATTTCTCACACCCTATTGCCATCCCTTAGAATACCGGGAGTCGAATGAGTATTCCATGACTTACCGGCTGCACTCCATACCACGGATTGAACGGCGTGCTGGCTCCACTGAGTAGCACTTTCTGGTATGTAGCCTTGAGCGTCAGTCCAATGGTCGTATAGGGCAATTGCCTGCACGATTTTCTCAAACGCAGCACTCAGTGGCTGCTCCTGTGGACACTGCGTTAACTACGGCGGCGGAAATAAGCAGCGTTTCAAACGTACATTAGACACCCTCATGAGCTTCTCAACGTCAAACAGGACTTCTAACGGATGGAGGCCGGGTTGGATGTCATTCAGAATTTGTCGCTGCCCTTTGCGTTTCGGGGGGAGTCGATGTAAAAGGCTAAGGAAAGGTGTCAGGTGCACGGTGGTCGTGAAAAAAATGTGGAAGACTCACCTTTGGCAATGTTGCAACGTCTCCGTGTCGCTCGCTGTTCGAGAAACTTCGATTCCTTCCAGCAGAAACTTCACAGAAGGTCCCGGTAAGCAGGGAGCCATCGGATGACGCCTGACGACCCACCTTGCGCGCCGCCTCGTACTCATGGTTCAGGTAGTGCATACGTGACAGATTGAGTAAGGCATGCTGACGCACACCGCTAGAGAGTAAATAAACAAAGAGTTTCGCGTTATACATTCATAAAACCCACGAATCGTTTCCGTCGTGGAAGCGCTGCTCGAAGAATTGGCGAACATTTTCTGAGGCAGCATTCATATCGGCGACTTTCAGGGCTGTCTCAAACCTGTGTCTGGTTAGTAAGTACATCGTTGCGGCTATAAGCGCCAGTCACCTTGCATACGGCTGTGGCGCAGCCGTTTGGAACTCGTCCGAATGTGTTTTGAGCAGGACATTATCTTTTTTTGTGGCTCGTAAGGTACAACGAGCTGAAAGATATCAACACTCACCATATGTTATAAGGTCTCGAAGGGGGCGCTCATACCCCGCCGCCGAAGGGCCTTCAAGCCAAGCGCGATAATCCAATCGAAGCTTGGTGACCCCTTTGTACGACAGTTTGATGAAGCTCACGAAGCATCGCCTGCAGAAATACCCCAAAAGTGACCGGCGGGCCTAACACAGCGCGCAAGTAGTGTGAGCCACACACAGCGGCTAAGCTGGGCTGGTGAAGACTCACGAATATAGGCTAATATCCCGGTTCTTAGTCAATATAGTCAATATAGCAACTCAATCACGGTATCTCACCTGCGCGCCTTTTGTATCAACAAAAAGATACGAGATTCCTAGGGGATAATATACTTCGATGACGAGAGCTATGTAGCGCACAACCCGCTAATGCTCACCATGCATGAAGTTGGTCATATGGTCGACCGACACAAAGTCCATGTACTACGAATAGTATTGAGAACTCTTCCCTCACGCATACTGGATTGGCAAGCACTCACCACGGGACCTAGCGACTCGATTAGCGTTTTTGCGCCCTCACCGTCGGCATATCGTGCCGTCCGGATAACACCCACCAGTTGCGCGTACGGTGTCGGCGGGTTCACCTGTCCGTAGGACGCATCTGCTCCGTGGCTTACAGCACGAAGAGCTCATGCACGCACCTCAACGACTTCATGCAGTAGGATCTGATACACATCCATGAGGAACACCGGATGGAAGAGCTTGCGCGGATAGTGTTTGTACACCAGCATGATAATCATCAGCAAGCTGATATGGTGCGGCCTAAGCGTGTGGGCCGTGGGCGGGGGATCTGGGGAGTCCATGGTAGGTGCAACGCAGAAGCGAAGCGGTCATGAAGATGTGGGCCCTTACGGCTCTAGTCGAGCGCAGGAGACGCGTGTGGTAAACAAACGCGTCGTTTTGACGCGCCGCATTGAAAGTACCAGCGTGGGAATCGCAATCCCGATCGATCTCGCGTGCCGGCGCCAATATTTTCTGTTTCGTAGCTCGTGTCTAGCACACCAACTGGCCTTAGCGACCACTCCTCCGTCCACTCTGCACCATGGCTGTCAAAACCGCTGTAAAAAGACCCTACCAGGGTAATCCAGTGCGTCTACCTTACTCATTCGCAAAGCTATCCGCTGATGCTCGCCACAGGGCCCGTCCAAGAAACGCAAGGTCGCGCCGGGCAAGGACTCACATAACACGAAAGCCAAGGGCGCAAAGGAGAAGCCAAAAGGGAAGGAGCGCGCATCCCAACGCCCCACGATTCCCATCCCCAACCAGGGAGATGGATATGAGCTTGAGCTGTCTGACCAGGATCTGGACCTGCTTGAGGAGTACGGCACCCAGGCATCATTTCTGGGTCGTTTGGACGAAAAGGGGATCGCCAGGTACGCCCGTGCGTTTGTTCATATAATATGAGGGAATCATGGCGCGCTTTTCAGGAGTAAAGCAGAACAGGACCGCCTGCATAGGATGAACAAGCCTGTCCGGAAGGCTGTTGAAGACGACCTCCCATCTATCAATTCGCACTCGGGCGACGAAGATGACGATGCCTGGGACTCAGACATGGAGGAAAATATCTCTAAATTTAGCTCTGACGATGATGAAGACGAAGCATCTGATGCAGGACCCTCGAGTCGGGGACGTCAGGACTGGGACGCTGATGCTGAAATGCCCTACGAGACTGCGCCTCGCAAACGTCGGGCGTCGTGGGATCGTTCCGACGAAGACAAAACCGTGGACCGCCTGCCCATCAAGCTAGCCAATGGCCGGATACAAAAGACAGGCGAGAAATTTATGTTACAGCCGGAAGATGCAGACGAGAGCGAAGAGGAAGAAGAAATTCACATGGAGGCACCGGAGCCGCCGCGCAGGGAAGACATTTCTACGGGCGCGCGCTTTGGGCGCCTCGCCGTCGTTGATGTCATCGCAAACAGGTCGCGTAAAGTTAGGTTGCAGAGCGCAAAAGAACAAATAGCGGGGATCTGTCAGGAGATTGTTGCCGACCCGGAGAACAGCGTGCGTTGTCATTTTGCCTGCCTGTTTTTCATTATGCTCATCGCTCATCGCCCATCGCCCATCACAGCTTGGCCTGTTGCGGCGTCTGCATACGTTCGCCCTGGCGGAGATTTCAACAGCCACACATCCCGAGCCCGTAGCTAATGATCCGGTCATCCGGAAGTTGGCTATCCTTTCGCAATTAGCCGTTTTTAAGGACATCATACCAGGATACCGGATACGCGCATTGACCGATCTCGAAAAAGCCGAAAAAGTAAGCCAAATTGTGTCCCGTCAGCGAGAATGGGAACAAGGACTCGTTGGGGTATATCAATCATACCTTCGGCTACTGGAAAAGGAAATCAAAGGTGCGCATTGATGGTGTGAACATCGTGTTTCTTGACTGAAGAATGTAGGACGCTAGACAAAACAGATCTTGCGGAGACTTCTCTTCGGTGTATTTGCACGCTGCTCACAGACGTCACGCACTTCAACTTCCGCGTCAATTTGATGGGCGTTGTAGTTGCGCGGCTCAGCCGACGGTCCTGGGACGAGGTTTGCGTTTGTGGTTACATTGCATCGCATTGGAACACTGACATGCTCATTAGTTGTCCGACCTGTGCTTGAGCACTCTGATATCTGTGTTGCGTTCCCGATGAGACTGGTCTCGCGTCACTAGAAGTCGTTCGCCTTCTCAATCGGATGGTAAAGGAGCGCAAGTTCAGGATGCACCCCGATGTGCTCACCTGCCTGCTCTATCTTCGCCTCAAGACCGAACTGGGCGTCCGCGCTTCTCAGGCCACCGTCGAACGGTTGGACGACAGAGCAAAGAAGGGCAAGAAACCGAAGAAAGGGGAACCTGTGCATCTGAGCAAAAAGTCCAAGAAGGCACGCAAAGAGAACAAGGAGATTGAAAAGGAAATGAAGGAAGCTGAAGCTGACATAGATAGAGAAGAACGCGCTTCGAACGTACGGATGTCTCCATGCCGGTTCCATGACACGATCTGACGCATTTGTCGTTATGCTAGCAAACCGAGACGCTCAAACTCGTCTTCGTGCTGTACTTCCGCATACTCAAGAACCCGGTTACGACACCACTATTGCCCGCCGCGCTCCAGGGCATCTCCAAATTCGCACACCTCGTCAGCATCGATTTCTTCAAGGACCTCATGACCGTGCTCAAGGATCTGATTGAGCGCGAATCCCACGACGCCGCCGATGCGGCAGACCCGCGCTCTCTCACGACGCACGACAGCATCCGGCACCGACTCTCCTGCATCGTTACGGCATTCGAGCTCCTCTCCGGCCAAGGTCAGTCAATGAATCTGTCCATCCACGCTGCCAAATCGGGCTTCACCAACCATATACGCATTCTTTCACAGGCGAGGCGCTCAACATCGATCTCGGCGACTTCCTGATCCACCTCTACGCCATCATCCTCCCGCTCAGCCTGTTCCCGTCAATCGAAGCGCCGCCGAGGGCTGCGTCCGCACGCACGCGCGCGCCTTGCGCTCATCCCGACGCACGTCCCCTCTGCGTACAACCTTGCGGATCCCATCTCCCGCGGCATACGAGGCCCAGCCGAGCGCCGCCTGGAGTGCGCGTTTGCGCTGCCCGCCGAGTACGCGGCCTGCCTGCGGCAGGTATGACTCTCTCGCTCTGCTGATTCTGGACAAATCGTCCTGAGCCGAATTCGGCCTGCATTCAAATGAACATTGTTCATTGACGAGGATTTCTTCGGTGTGTATGATTCGGCTGTATGTTTTGCTGCGTTTTGTTGGTTCGCTGACACTGTTTCGTGCGGTTGCGGCTCCCGTTCGGTGTCTCTTCAAGTCAAGCTGTGCTTTTGGTGCATTGGCTACGAGGTCGTGTTGTGTCGTACAAGTGTGCTGATTTACGGTTGCGATTGGATATCTCGACATCGACCGTTTTTTGGTACCTTACTACCAGCTTCCTTCCCGCCGATTCTCGAGTCAGGCCAGACTTGATATGTCTCTCAACTCAACCCGATATAACCTCCGCGGGTGAGAGCACTGTATTTCACCGCCTTGAGACCGTTCCGCTAACCTACGCCTCTCAATTCCCAGAATTCCGCCTCAACTCAGGAAATCCTGAGTAGAACCAGACTTACCGTATCAACTCGACTTGAAGCGAAAATTATCGGTGCGTGCTCAGAGTCATTCCCTCCTTCACACCACCGGACTCGCTGACGTGCGCTTCAATTGTAAGTACCCGGACAGCATTGATTGTCCTGTTTGTAGCTGTGTGGTCTTATGCGGAATTCCGTCACGACCATATCGCTACGGTCTACGATACTACGCATGTATCCCGCTGGCAGACCTCGGTGCGTGCACATGCGTAGGAGCCGTAAGTGTTTCTTCATGGTCTATGTATGCGGGGTGCTGGTACTTATTGTACCCGCGTTCTGACTTTCAGAACCTGCGGCGTGCGGATCCACGCGGATTCGCTCGCCATGGGCTGGCTGTATGAAAAACTTGGACTGTTGAGGGCCTCAGCTGGGGCTCTTCACTGGTTTCAATGACTGCACATATAATGTGCTGTGTATCTGCACCGCAAATGCTCGTCATCCACGTCCCTGTACTAAAAAATCCCTTTATTCGCTTTGTCTCGTGTCGTGTAGCATTCTTGAATCTGTAAATTATCTGTATATTGTATTCAGTGTAGTGACATATACTAGTGTCAAAAAAAGCAAAGCCGTTCTGGAGTTGTTGACCATGTTGCGCGTGTGGTTACGTTACGATAATAAGAGCTAAATCAGCCGCAGTTTAGGACCCCTGACCTGCGGCAGAAGTCGGACGAGCAACAGGCGCAAAGGTTCTGTGTGCGGCTGTGGCATGGATATGGGCACAGGCCCGGCGGCAGCATCATTCGTGAGGTTGCCGTTGGACGGAGTGCTTACGAACCGTGTCGGAGGCTAGATCAAAATTTAAACATACGTCGAGGAATGCAGGCTTATAATGAAATAGGTTCCGATAGCATCGTCGGACATGCTGGGGCTGCGCGACGGTGTTGCTTCGCCTCGGGTGGGCTGCGATTATTGCTGCGACACCCTCGCGAACGTTCAAACGCTCAGGTTTGTGTTGTGGGCTCGCTCGTCCTGTCTGCGTCGTGTCGATTCCTGAGCAGGTTCTGTGCAGACTCTGAGCTGGACATTAACGAGGTTGAATGGCTCAAGCGATGTTTTTGATAGATGGGATGAGAGAGTCGACTCATCCGACTCGCGGTCACGGTATTAGGTAGACAAAAGTGGTGGCTGTGCCCCGGACTCAGAAAACTTTACACGGTCCGACTCGCCGCGACCGTCGCACTTGGCAGTCATCCGAATTTCTTCTTTCCTCCGTTGCATGCTTCGTATTGACGATGCTATGTATTCAAATCTAGCTCTGACAAGATAAAATAAAGCAGGATACCCGTCTATAGAGCACCAATGTCTAGGTACCTCCGTAGGCCAGGAGGCGAGGTGCGTTGGCCTACGGGTTCCTCAATCCCGTCTCATTTGACCGCGTGCAACGCGTCCAGTGAACATCCAGGTCGTGTTTCGATTGGGACCAGATCTAGAAGCGACCAGCGGAATTTCTGTACCCTTGTGATCCGCAGGAGCGATGATCGCAGGTCAAACCCCAGACGGAAGTATGACTACTTATCCAACAAAGCTGAGGATCCCGCAGCAGACGCTGGACATACCGTGAGCTTCGCTGGACAATCATCTGACTGCGCAAATCGTAGACTGACCCTAAATAGCAGCTTCCCAAATACATTTGGACACATCGAGCCGTTTCCGGCCTCAAGCTGTCCGAACAGAGTATAACCCAGACGCCCTGCTAATACTCGTACTCGTACTCGTACTCGTACTCGCCCTATAAAGGCTGCGAGGCTGGGCATCACCTTCCTGAGCTCCCACCACTCTCCGCTGCGGTATCGTATCTCCGCTGAACGACCTCCCATAATGGAGGACATACCAGATAACTTTAAACACTTTCCACCGTGCAGTATCGCGATCACGCACAATCCTGACCCCCAGTTCGCGGCGATATGGAACGCCGCGATCCGCCGCTATCAGGCCGATACGGGGCTCGACCTCAGCATGGTCTCTCGAAGATCAGACTCTCCGATAGAATCCGCAGACGAGCTCTGGGAGCTCGTCGATAGCGAGCAAAGCAAGTTCGAAGAATACAGGAGCAGAGGCCAGAGCATAAGGGCGTGTCTGAAGCCCGTCCTCGACAATATCGAGTTGGTCTCCGAGCGCGTTGCAGACAAGACGGTGAGGTGGCTTCTCATCTTGCAGCCTGAACGTGAATTGAGGCTGACAGAATGTCCCTGCAGGTATACACTGAAGCCGTCGTGGTCCACGTATACCCATGGCAACCAGGCGAGGATGTGTTCAAAGCCATCAAGCTGCTTTTCGATGTCGGTCCCATCGTCGTATTGTCTGAGTGCCTGGTTGGACTAATGCATTGTGCTGCAGATCGCCGCTCATGACAGTGCCCACTATGAGATCATCATCGGTGTCTTCCAGCGTATCCGCCGCTGCCTCGACCAATGCACTGCCCAGCGCGGCAGCGCGGTACCGCGCAATCTTGGGAAAAGACTGGTGGAGGTACTTGCACTTGTGCTGGTCATCGTTGGGCTTGTCACGAAGCAGATGATGCCAACAAAGTTCAGCCTGAGTACGTTATCTATTTCTGTTCTCGAAGATTATTTCTTTCTCCAAAATTCCTGACGCGATTACATTAGAGCTCTTCGTCCAATCTCATCTTAAGAAGAAGGTGGAGCGCGATGACGTTCAAGATGCGCTGGGACAGCTAGAGTATCTGACGAACAAAGAAGGCTCGGTGCTGCCGGAGGACATCCAGTGATCACATTCATCTGTTCTGACCTCCTTCCTTGATTCACGCTGTACGATATAGAGGCCTCCGCGAATGCTTGTTTTCTTGGTTGATCATCTTTGTTATCTGCATCTCCGAAATAAAGCACTGTGATGTATTGTGCTTTGACTGCTTTGACTGCTGATCACTCGGAGGGGCTAGTGCCCAACGCATGAGCGCGATACCGCCCAAGTACAACATCATAAACACTCGAATACACGACATTAGAAGTCAATCGGAGAAGGATATACTAATGCATCCAAAACAGGCCATGACGGTACATATTATGAAAAATGCTCAGTGGAAGGCGAGTGCGTCGGCGCGAATGCACTATGCACGCGATGACGAGGGTCCGCGCAAAGGCATGNGTGCGACGGCGACGGCACGAGAGCGAAAGCGAGAGCGGGGCTCGGGTTGGGGAGAGGGTGGGATAAAGAGGGTAGGAGGACCAGGNTACGAGGACTAGAGTGCGAGAGGGCGGGCACGATGCGAGGAAGAATGCGGGAGAGGGTGCGGAAGAGGCGTGTAGGCGTGAGCGGAACGAGGGCGCGATGGCGCGATGGGCCTCGTGCGAGGGCGACGGCGCGATGGCAGACACACGCACAGGACCTGGGGGTCTCGGGGCGTGTATGCAGCGCTCAAGGGGGCGCGAGATGGGGCGCTCGAGCGGCGCAAGGGCGCGAGAGGGCGGTGGTACGAGGCGGGTGCTCGGGGCGTCGCGAATTGGGGTGTCTGAGGCGCGAGAGGGGGCGCGAGATCTCGAGGCGCGAGATGCGGCGCGAGATGTGAGTTCATGGACGAACCCTGCATCCTGCAAGAGCATGGTCCGGGTTTGGTGCTCGAGCGTAACGCACACACCGTGCTCCTCGGTGTCGACTGCCAGCACCGTGAATGGAGAACGGCCCATTCGATGTCCATCGTTTGGGCCACGATCCAGCAGAGCACTTTCGTAAAATTGCGGCGCAATACGATTAGACGAGGCGCTGACGAGCAATGCATCTTGTCGGCACGACGTGCGGCACCGAAGAACGGTGAGGATATAGATAGAGTCACCTTTAGATATCAAATGTTCACGAACTAGTCACTCTGCCTTCACGGTAAAACGCAATACGACCACGAACGTAAACACTCACCTGTCTGCAGCGGCAGGCACTAGGCACAGGCGGGTCGTACCATACAAGTCCCCGAATTCCGATGATCTCGACTACCGTCCGCGTCCCTGATATCCGAATTGCAGCAGTTGGGGGCTATCATACACATGCATCCCGAGATAATAAATACAGGTAGGCAAAGTCCGACTTACAGAGCGATCTACAGACTCGGACTGGTGAGCGACGGAATACTTGTAGGCACGGAAGAGGTGGCGTACTAGGATCGAGCTGGATGGACACAGTACACAGTACAGAAATACGCATCCACGCGGGCTGCGGCAATCAACAAGGTGCCGCAGCCGTAACTAGCGATCGCCCTCAGGCCCGTCGGCAGTCATCTCGGCGCGTCGCGACGGCTGCGTGTCTTGAAGCAGAGGATCACGCTCGGACTCGGCGGCGTCCAGGGCCTCAGATCTGCGGCAGCAATCACACACACAACACGCACAGAGATTCTGTGTGCACTCGTGGCCTGGGCATGGGCAGCGTCACTCGTGAGGCTGGAGGTGGACGGAAGTGGGCAGCAGTACTCACGAACGGAGGCTAGATCGAAGCATATGCCCGAGCAGACATCGAGGCAGGCCTGCAGGGCTATCGTGCAGCAGGTGCCGAGGGCATCGTCGGCCATGCTGGGGCCGCGCGTGTGGTGCTTGTGCTAGGATGCTGGCGGTCACGCTGGGACTGAAGAGAGCGCGTCGTGCACGTCGGGGTGCTCTGACCGCAAGCGCCCGTGCGGCAATTTGCGAGCCTGCAGTGATCGGCAAGTCTGGGGTTCTCTGTTGTCGTCATCGCCTGCGCGCCTTCTGCGCTTTCGACTTTGTACGACGCGCTCAACATCTGTGTCATTCGGCTTGCTCGAGCAGTGTGCGCGCTGGCCGACGTCCGCGCGGGCTCTCTGCGCGCTTTGAACGGCGAGATGGCGACGAGCGTTTATCAGGTAAAGCGATGCTTTTTATAGACGGGGTACATTCTATTGATAGCACGCTGAGCCGAATGCACGCCGACCGCTGGAGCAAGACGCAGATTCGATGATGGCTCGACGACAGACCGCCCTTTATAAAGTTTGACCGGGCCTCGCCGGTGCCCCCTCCGCATTTCCTTCCATCTCCTTCCCTTCCCTGCGACCCCTGCCCCCAAGGCAATCCAACTCGACGAGCCGCGTCTCCCTACGCCGCCCGTTGTCGCATTCCCCTATCATACGCCCCATTCGACTCCGAGTCTCGTACCAACCGCCTCTTTAATACTTTCGCTCGCTTGCGCTTGAGCAATGCGTTTCCAGTCACTCCTTACAGATACCCGCCCCATGCGCGCTCTGCTCGTCGCGTCTCTCGCCCTCGGCGCGGCCGCCCAGGACCGCACCACCGAGCAGGGTGAGGCCCAAATCAAAGGTGCGTCTTGTATTCTGTCTCAGACTCTTTTGTCTAATCATCGTCACCCACCCGCCACAGACGCCAACGCAGAGTGCACCCCATACTTCTACGCGCCCTCGGGCAACGCGATCCACAACTTCCCCCCGATCTGGACACCCGCGACCATCCTCTCTAACGATACGGAGGCCCAGCAGAAGTGGCAGAACATCTCGGGCAGCATCCCGACCAACATCCAGCCCAAGGGCTCCAACATGGGCGACTTTTCCAACGTCAGCTACACCGCGGCCGACCCCGACTGCTGTGAGTCTCCCTTCCTTTCCTTTCCTTTCTCTTTCGGTATGAGCAGGGGCCGCGTGGCTGCTGGCAGGAACGGAGCGCTTAGCCACGCGACAGCGGGAGATGTACAGCGTGCGCACGCACCCCTGCGTATCCACGCGACTGATGCGCCCTTGCCCGCCCAACAAACAAACGCCCTGCCCGCCGGGGTTAGCGTCGAAACTCAATTTTCCGCCACCTGCTGCCAGTCTAAAAATAGCCTGGCAGCAGGAACGCCCTCCGCGCGCCTATTCCTTCCTGTATTGGCAGATATATTCACGAATCAGACGGTTTGCTGATATGATGCTCGTCTCCGTCGTCGTTACCAGGGTGGACCTACGGCAAGTGCACCACGCCGAAGCTCGCGGGGCTCGCGCCGGACGTGTCGAGCGTCCCCGAGCCCAAGACGATGGGCTACGGCTTCGACGATGGCCCGAACTGCTCGCACAATGCGTTCTACGACTTTTTGCAACAGAACAACCAGAAGGCGACGATGTTCTTCATCGGCTCGAACGTCATGGACTGGCCGCTCGAGGCGCAGCGCGCGCTGACCGACGGTCATGAGATTTGCGTCCGTGAGTTGTGTTTGTATCGAGCTGTGATCGAATCTGAGTGCTGACGTCCTGTGTTCTGTGTTTCGGATGGATAGATACCTGGTCGCATCGCTACAGTACGTTGACATCGACCGTTCCGTGTACGATCGGGCGGCATGGCTGAATGCCCTTGCGCCTCACAGTGACCTCGTTCCAAAGCCAAGACGCGTTCGCCGAGCTCTGGTACACGGTCCGTGTCTCCACTACTCCACAAGAGCGCTCACCCTGACCTCATGCCTACGCACAGATGAAAGCGATCAAGCTCGTCACCGGTGTCACGCCCACCTGCTGGAGGGTAAGCCGCATTGCAATCGCCTCGGCGTCCTCGCGCTCATACTAATTGTTCGACCCTGCCACAGCCCCCNTTCGGTGATGTTGATGTGCGTCCTATCTATACAGCTGTTACTGCGCGTGATCTATGATCTGATCTGTTGTTTGTTATGGTGCGCAGGACCGCATCCGCGCCCATCGCCAACGCGCTCAACCTCCAGACGATCATCTGGAAGTACGATTCGAACGACTGGCGCGCCGGCACGGGCGGCGTTACCCCCGCCGATGTCGATTCGAACTACACGTCGTTCATTGGCGATGTGGCGAGCGGCACGTTCAACAATGTGCGTCTCTCTTCTCCTTTCCGCTCTTCTTTCTTCTCCTTCCCTCCATCTTCGATTCATTCCCGTACTTCTTGCATCGTCCTTCCCGTCTCCTTCGCTTCTCTTGCGTCGCCCTTCTCTTCCCTTGTTATTTTTCACCGCTGTGTTTCCGATGAATAATGGGTGACGGTTGCTGACTGGATGCCCGCGTTACAGGAGGGCGGCATCATGCTCACGCATGAGCTGAACAACTTCACCATGTCCGAAGCCGTCAAGTTCTACCCGCAGCTCAAGGCTGCGTTCTCGCACATCGTCCCCGTCGGCGTCGCGCTCAACAAGTCGCAGCCGTATGTCGAGACGAACTACACGCTGCCGTCGTTCGCTGAGTGTACGTACTTTCTTTATTCTTTATCTCTCGGTTTCTCTTTTCCTCCCGTTTTTAACCTCCGTCTCCGTCACATTTCATATCGGTCCATTCTTTTTTCCACTTCCACCACTTCATCCCGTTCTATCCTCTACATGCGTCGCGTTGCCCGTTGCCTGTCGCTTGTCTCCATGTCGCTTGTTACTTCCTGCTTATACCTTGTCTCATGTTTCATATCGCGTTACCTGCTGACTCGGCGCTGACCACATCCATCACACAGACATCAGCGGCACGACGAACAAAACCGGCAGCGCAAACACCAGCTCCAGCGGCGGCAGTGGCGGCAACAACAACGGCGGCAGCAGCAGCGGCAGCTCCTCGGGCGCGCAGAAGTCGTCCGCATCCGCCGCGGCCGCGCGTCCTGTTGTCCCGGCACTCGTCCTTGTGGGCGCGGGCGCGGGGCTCCTGGCGAGCCTCGTGCTTTGAGCGGCGCATACCAGTACCANTACCGAATACCGAATACCGATACACTTACAATACCCGCTGTTCTGATCCTAGATTCCCGACCTCACACTCTGATTCTGATTTTGTTTACCCTCATGATGATGAATGAGCTACGGCGCGGTGTGGCGTGGTGTGGTGGTGGGGGTGTGGTGGACCCGGACACGGATGTCGATGTAGTTGTGGACTGCTGGACTGCTGGACTGCTATGCCAACATGACTGTTGATTGTCAAATGTTATCATAGTTTATTGCATGTAAGTACAGATATGAATGCAGGCTCTGATGAGGCTGTTAGTACTTGCCTGTGCTTGTGCTTGATGTGGGCGTGTTGTGTGCTGTGTGGGGTGTGGGGTGGAGAGGAGTGTTTGGAATGGGAAAGGGTAAATGCTGTGTGCTGTGGTGTTTGGGGTGGGGAGGGGTTTGGTGTGGTGTGCAATGGTATGTGGTGACTTGGATATTGTGTGTGAATAGTGTGTCTGGATTTGACTTGCCTAGCTATGTGTGATGTGTTTTATGTTCAATTATGTTCAACCATCAAGCTGTAATGCCATACTTGAGATTCAGCTGGATATATATTGTACATGTCTCAGATACAGGACAAAGAAACAAGTAAATACTTGAGTACAACAGAAATCAGACTGATGCTGGTTCATCTCCAAATGTGTTCATTTCCACTCCCCCCTCCTCATCTGCCTCCTCTTCAGCTCTGATATGTTTTCTTCTTGCATGCCATGTAGATGGTTTGAGCCAATTGAATTTTATGGAGCAGACTGTCTTAGAAAATAAGGCAGGTTGAGATTGAACATCATTGTTTTTGAGTAGATCTTCCAATGGACCCAATTCCTTTAAATAATTCATGTTAGCCAATGAATGTGATTAAAGAGAAAGTATTTGCATGCAGATATTGCTGATGATTTTTCTTTCACCAATTGCAAAAAAACCTTGAGTCTGGAAAAGTTGAAATTTTGATTATGTTAGTGACAATCCATGAGAACATGGCAGATAGCTTACTGCTCCATATGTTGCTCTGTATCATGTATGTTGTATGATCTCATATCTAGGCATTTTTGTGGATTTATCTCATTGCTTATGGTTATGTCTAATTCATTTGAGATTATCTGTATACAAATACAAGTACAATATGCAAAAATTGATGGTTGTGTCATTGAATAGGTATTCTCTGATATCTGAGCTATAAATAGTGTCCATGCATCTTTGTCAATCAATTGATGTTTCTTTGATATATACAAGAATCTCAATACTATGATCCATGCCTCCTGAGTCTTATTATAATTCTGATTCATCTATGAATCAGTTCTAAATATGGGGCGGCCCTCACAACTTGCGACTTTTCCAAACACAACTTTAGGAAGTTGGTTCCCACGATTACAGCCACATTCATTCCAATCCATTAGTATTTGTTTTTTACAGGCCTTAGTTTAGCTTCAATCAATGTGAAATTTTGTGTGTAGATGTATTGACATTATATCTATTCAC
>SEOQ01000025.1:0-79672 GCA_004679275.1 Dentipellis fragilis
CTTCGGAGGAGGGACGGCGGCGGGGGAAGGGGCGGGTTGCGGTGGTACGACGGCGGGGAAGCACGCTGAGTGTTGTGGGGCTGTCGGCTGCACAGCGGCTGTTGCTTGTGCACGTCGAGGAGGGCGTGGAGCAGTAGCGTATACGTACCTCGATAGAAAGTATTTGCACATGACGTACGGACGGGTGACGTCAGAGAGCAGCTGCATTTACATAGAACACGTCGTGGCGCGCCGCGTCTGTCTCTGTCCCCTTTTCCCCCGCCACCACCATGCCTCCCGGCGTCGCTGTCGTCGATGCCTTCAAGAGTATGTCTCCTCCCATCCCTCCCCGCCCCGCTCATCCTCTCCCTAGACCTCATCCGTCACGGCAAGAACCACAATCACCGCCAGGACGACTCCCTTTCCTCCGCTCCGCCCCCCGCCCCCCGCATCCGCACCTCCTGCCTCAGGCTCCGCCGCGTCTCCAGCCCAGCCCTCGAATCAACGTACTCAGCGGCAGGCCGACCGCCAGCCCGACCGCCACAATGATCGCCGGGCTCAGGCACAGCAACAACAACGCTGACCAACGGCAGTCTCAGCAGCAACCCTCCGCCCAACAGTACGCCCGCGAAGCAGAGATGATCGTGCAGGAGGAGCGCGAGGCCAAGTCGAAAATGCCCACATACAAGGGTCTCGAGCGCTACAAGCTTATCGACAAGATGGGAGAGTGCGTGTGTCTTTTTTTCGCGCCAGCGTCAATCGCCCATCGCTTTTTTTTCTTTCTTTTTAGCGGCGCATTCTCCAACGTCTACAAAGCCATCGACCTAACCAATGGCCAGAAAGTTGCTGGTCTGTCTCCGCGCTCCATCGAATGCTTTTATGTTCATTAAAGCTGTCCTATAGTCAAGGTCGTTCGTAAATATGAGCTCACTGCATCGCAGGTCAGTGCACTTCCTTTCTTGTCCATTTTTATTTCCTTCGCCGCTCCCAATCTCTCCTGACCCTTGCTTGCGCGCGGTTTTCCACACTCAGGAGGGCGACAAGCATTTGAATCCTCACTTCAAGAAAAAACCGCGCGTAACAGAGGTGCAGTCCCTCGCCGTCATACATCATCTGCCCTTCCCTGATTGCCATACGCGGTATCCCTTTCTGTCTAACCTCTTCGGTTTTGCAGCGCGCGAACATCCTCAAAGGTGAGAGAACATCGTGAAACGAGACGATGGTCATCCCTAACCAATCACCTCGCGTCAAACGCCAGAGGTCCAAATCATGCGAGGGACCAGCCACCCTTCAATAGTCAAGCTGCTGTCTTTCTCCGAATCTCCAGAGCATTACTTCCTCGTCCTAGAGTGTATGTGGTCCTTAACACCGCTTCACATCTGTCCAAACTCAATCTTTGTTTCCAGTGTTAGAGGGTGGCGAGCTCTTCCACCAGATTGTCAAGTTGACGTATTTCAGCGAGAACCTTGCAAGGCATGTCATCCTGCAGGTCGCCCAAGGGATCCGCTATCTTCACGAAGAGCGCGGAGTCGTCCATCGGTAGGCATCCCGTTCCGGACATTGCCAGCTAATCGACTGACCTACCATGAACAGCGACATCAAACCCGAAAACTTGCTTTTCGAGCGGATACCCATCATTCCTTCCAAGTCGCCAGTCCAGCGCCAGTATGATGAAGACAAGGAAGACGAAGGCGAATTCATCCCTGGTGTGGGAGGTGGCGGTATCGGTCGCGTCAAGATCGCCGATTTTGGTTTGTCCAAGGTCGTTTGGAACGAGGAGACGATGACGCCATGTGGAACCGTCGGCTACACTGCTCCCGAGATTGTCAAGGACGAGCGGTACTCCAAGAGCGTCGACATGTGGGCGATGGGCTGCGTGCTCTACACCCTGCTCTGTGGTTTCCCCCCGTTCTACGACGAGAGTATCAACGTTCTAACGGAGAAGGTTGCCAAGGGATATTATACCTTCTTAAGCCCCTGGTGGGACGACATCAGTGCCCAAGGTAAAATCTTGACACTGTCTTACATTTCCGGTATACTGACAGCTTCAACAGCGAAGGACCTGATCACTCACCTGCTCTGCGTTGACCCAGCACAGCGGTACACCATCGACGAGTTTCTGGCACATCCATGGTGCACAGCTGCCCCAGCTCCTCCCCCTCCCCCTACACCTGCATTCGAAGCGCCTCTGGACTCTCCTCTTCTGCACGCAGCACGCGGCGGTCGGGATGTACGCTCACCTGGCATTGCCTCTCTCAAAGAGGCATTTGACATCACATACGCGGTACATCGCATGGAGGAAGAAGGTGCGCGCCGTAGAGCATACAAGGGTCGTGGTGGCGCAGGCGCCGCAGGATTCTTGGCCGGACTTAATGAAGACGACGAAGATGAGGAGGAGACACCAGCTGAAGCCCAGGCTCGTGTCGCCGTCGCACAACGTCGGGCCGAACAGCACCAGAATGATAGACTGGCGGAACAGAGAGACTTGTATGACGGTCGCGCTGGCCAACGGGATCGGTCCCGCGGGGGCGGGTTTGAGTTGAGCATAGACGGTGCGACGCTGTTGGGAAGAAGACACAAGAGGGGCGGTTTCGGCGACGGCAAGCCGCCCGGAAAGAGCCCGTTGGCCGCAGGAGGGTTCACTGCAGAGGAGCCAGATACCATAGATGCACCGCAGAGTCCCATGAGGATGTAGTCAAGCGTCCGTCGCAGCGCTCAATATCCTTGTCGCTGGGCGGCGTGATACCCTGATGGACTCGGACTCATCTGTCCAGCATGCTTTATCTTGGTCGTCTTCTCGTCTGACACGATACCTTGGATGTCGGCTGGCATGCAACAGATGCACGCATCTTTCTGGTTGTCCCTGGGCGCGGCGTGTCCATGTTGTATTTTTATTACATTACCTCCCGCCTCCCATCTGTATGATTGTGCCACTGAGGTCCTCCACTTTGGCTATCCATTGAGGACTGATAACATACATTATCATAGCTATCCTGTCTTTGTCCTTCGTGCAGTGTCTGTTCCCTTTTAATAGTACCCCGCACCACCTTGTAACCGACACCATACACGCATACAGTTACAACGTACAATTACAGCATTCGCATTGGCTATAACATCTGTATTGATATGGCGTCTTTACGCATGCAATGATGTTTGTTAGAAGCCTCTGTTGAAACTTGGTTGAATTGAAACTATGTTGAGCCCACATGCTACCTGCCAGACGCGAACCAGCGGCTCACAGAGTCAGCGGCGTGCAAGCCCTGCCCTAAACGAGCATGGTCCGTGCGCATCCGCGCAGACTACATAAGCCTCGCCCGCGCATCTGAACAACTCATACTTACCTTGATGGCACATTGCCCTTCACGTACCCGGTAGTGTGGGCCGTGGGGGCTTCCCATAGCACGGCGACCTTGTCCTCAGGGAGAACCCGCGGTTTGTATGGGCTTCGGCTCATGCACCGTCTAAATATTTTCCTGTCCCGCTTCGGCCCTCGGGCTGGGCGGGCCTCTTTTTTTATGCCCGCTTGTGGGGCCAACCCTAACCTTAATTTGAGCGTTTTGGAGGTAATTTGGTTTTGGATTGGTTTTGGCGGAATAACATACGGGTTTTTTGGTTGTACATAGGATCCTGGTAAAATATCAGTAGACATTCGTTGCTGCTCTGAGTCGTCTGCTCGAATATGTTCCTCAGTTCAACACCGATCGATGCACTTCATGACCTGACGAAAAGATTTTTTTGAGAGTATCTCGTAGTCATAAAAATCGAGCCATGGCATCACTTTGACCATGATACAGCGTGGTGTCAAGCGAGGACCATGAAGCAGTCGAGGCGCGATGGACATGGACATACTTACTACTTAACAAATTGTTTGATGCACAAGATAAGCATCAAGGAAGGAGTTGTTTGCGGCACGATAGCGCCGACGACAGGCTGAAACGATCGGATGGCAGGACCAGTTCGACTGCAACGCGTTGAACACGCAGTCGCAATTGGACAGTTTTACTCACCAACAGAGGCGCTAGACACAGATCACTCACCAAACTGCTTCGTATGATAGGAGCGAGTCCACACATGCGTCGTGATCGAATGTCATGCGACCGAGTGGAGGATGAAAAACGCGTTGATAACACAGACACAGAGCCTACCGGCAAGACAATGATGCCTCTCCCTCTCCTGCATCCCCGTGCTTTTATGAAGTACATAGCCGAGTGTGGAGCACGATGGTGCTATCGGATGGCCTCTAGGATCTCCATGGACGTGACACTGTTGCCGCGGATGACCTGCGAGACGCGCACAGACGTAAGACCCAGGCATGACACGCAAGACGACGATCGCGCAGACGTACCACAGTGCCGATGGGGTGCTTTTGTGCGGGGGTCGTCTCCTCGACCGCCTCGTCGATGACAAGGTTAAGGAAGAGATCGTAGCCGCGAAGCGTGCCGCTGACCTTCCGGCCACCCTGGAGGTGGACGAAGAGCTTCTTGTCCATAAACTAAGCGCAAAGAGGCAGCAGATGAGCAAAGCAAGAGAGTAAACTGAGAGCAAACGCACCTTTTTGAGCTCTGGCTGGGATGCTTTAGACATGGTGGATGAGGCGAGGAACGGTGAGGATGCGCGCCACAGTCAGTGCAGAGAGGTTGCGCTTATCCGTGTTTGGTATCGGCTAGCACGGCGGATGACCTGCTACTAACTCTACTCACTGCTTCCGCCTTCTCCGACTCACATTGTCTATCCCCACACAAGCTATACCACATTCAAGCTCCCTCCCCAGATTCCCTAATCTTTTATTGTCTGCGCGCTGTCGGTGAGTCGTCCGTACGCAGCGCACAATTAATCCACGTCTCATATGTCGAACCCCCTGCCATCACCCTATCAAATCCCAGACACGACGCCTATTTCTTCTTTGCCCCAGCCATATCCCTGACACCCCTTAATGGCCTCCCTCTCCTCGCGCCCTCCGCAGATGCCACCCGCATCTGGTCCAGCAACCCCACGGGGAACCGACTGGGGCCGGACTGGAGAACGAGGCTCCGCCTTCCGTGGCATGGGCCGAGGGCGCGGAGGGAGAGGAGGAGACCGGGCTCGTGGAGGGCGTGGAGGGGGTCGGAGCACAGGCTCAGGTCGCAATAGCAGGGGAGCAGGCGCTGCGCCCGAGTCTGGAGGAGGCAAGCCTGCGAACCCTCCACCGTCTGCCCGACCCGAACCTGCTGCGCCTGCAAAGAGCGGCGCCCCGCCAGCCGTGCAGTCCTTGCCCGGCACGGACGCCTCTGCGAAGACGAAGCCCGCCCCGCGTCGTGCGTCCGCGCGCAAGGTCCCCGTGCTCAATGTTGAGCCTGCGTCTCCTGTGACCGATAGCTTCAAGGCTCCCGCAGGCGCACCGGCCGCGACACCGTCCTCTCCGCGACCCTTGCAGCGGCGCAGGCGGTCTCATCAGCAGAAGGCGTCTGTTTCATCGTCTGCGTCGAAGCAGTCACTGACCGTAGACGCTGCTGCCGCGACGGCCAGGAGTTCCAAAGGCAAGACACGCTCCGACCCTGCGTCTCCGCATTTCTCGTCCAAGGATATGCCTCCGCATCTGTCCGCGTCCCGCGGACCCGACGGTCACCAGCTTTGACAAGGCAAATATTGATAGCCTCGTCGAGCGCATGCGTGCTGTCGCGATGGAGAATAGGCCACATACACCCGGAAGCCATCTCGACTGGGCGGACGACGACGACACGCTGCCCGACCTTGACGATTGGGGTGTGCCTTCGAGTACGGTGGCATCTACAGGCCCCAGCGAGACCAGTCCCGACACGGCTGCGACGACGGTCAGCAAGCTGCAGCTGATGTCCCCGATTCTGGACGATTCGCTGAAGCAGCTGCCGGCTCTCGACAAAGCTGCGTCGCCGCTCATTAGCGCTGCATCTCTGTCGCCGACTTTCGTGCCCACTGCTGGTCTGGATGCAAAAGGAGATGCTACTCCTGCAGGACGTGGGCGCCGCGTTTCTCATGACGGGACACCCACGCTTTCCATTGGCAAAAACGATGGTCCAAAGTCACCTCGATCGCCTGTGAAGCCAAGTTCACCTCAACCGCGATCGCCCCAACCACGTTCCCCTCGCATGCAGTCCAAGGGTATGACGAACGGTCACGCGAAGCCACCTCATATCGGAGTAGAAAGTGATGCTCATCCCCCGCGTCTCCCTTTACACCCATCGCTCCCTCCAAAGCCGGTCACGTCATTTGATACGAGACAACCAAAGTCGCCCCTCCGTGATGCCCCACCCCACCACACCCTGAACAATGTCCATCATCAACTCCCTCCCAAACCGATCATAGCCCTTTCGCCGCCCCCATCGGCCACCACGGAGAGCGCTCCACCAAGTTTGGTAAATTCCAGTCATCCTTCGTCTGGTGCCGAACAGCCCACTGCTCAGCCTGAGGAAATGCCTGTCCCGAAACTCGCACCCGAGCCGGAGCCAGAACCGGAGTCCAAGCCTGTATCCACGCCAACCATCGATGTGGTGGAGCAGCCTGACGAGGAGGGCCCTGGTCTTGAGGCATCCATGCATGCTCCGAAGACGTCTGCCTCCGAAAGTGAGATCAGTAGTCTCGTTTCACAGCAGACACCCCCGCATACGGCCCCACCGTTCAATCCAAGCCACGGTCGCTCCCGGACTCTCGGTCGCCCGCCATTCGTGAATGGCAGCGGCTCCGCGCTTCCTCACCGCATGTACCACTCCGGAACCAATACTCCCAATAATGCGGCTGTGCACCATGCGCGCACGCAGTCGTCTCCGCCGTCGTCTGTGAACACGAGACACGCGCGCCATGCGAGCCGGCCGGTGATCACTGGCGACGCGATTTCGAAGCTGGCGAGGACGCTGGGAGGTGCCGGCATCGGTATCGTGAAGAAGGAGAAAACCAGCTCGAGCACTTCAGTTTCGTCTGAGTGAAGGGCGTATAATCTCTTTCAGATTTGTTTTCCTTTTGCTTGAACATCTCTATCTCAATCTGTACATTATTTATGTCCTGCTGCTCGTCTGTCTTACGTTCCGTTTTCGCTATCTCTCCCCTCTGTTCGATTTGGTTTGGCTCGACGATACCCCGACCGGACCGTTTCCCCCCTCCCCGACCATTAATGTTTGCTATCTCATGATTTAGTGCTTAATCTCACGGCACGACGAAATTTCACAGCGTTGTATGTTACTTTAGCGGGTTGGTGTTCTTCCGTCTTTGTAAAGGAATCTCGAAACGCTCGACTATTAGTGGAATAAGTAGGCCCTAGTACGAGTACAGTACACATCATGCGGAGCTGAAATATGACAGTTCCAGCCCGAGAGACTTGATTGGCTTCGTGCTTCGGGACAGGTTTGCTGAAACACCAAGGCTGACGAGCACGTTTTGCAGGCGGCCTTCCCACATGAGTGCAACCTCCTGAGCGGACCGTCAGAGATGTCTATCGGACATAAAACATACAAAACTTACGTTACTCGTCGATGCTCGCGCTTTGACGACGCCAGCCACGTCGATGGGGGGAGATGGAGTGTCCATGAGAGACGATGTCCCTTCAGGACTGGGGTCATGCGGTGCAGTGTTGGTCTTCGGTTTGGATCGTCTTAGCCACCACTCGGCGCCTACCGTCCATTCGCTCTCATAACTGTAGACGTTGAAGTCGAACCGGGAACATAGCGACAGGTCGCGAGAAGCCCGTGCAGCGTAGGCTCCTGAGATATGGCCCAGCATAGGGTTGAACAGAGCGGTGATCGTGGTTGGAGGTTGCGTGGGTAGAAACTGCGGCGTGGACTGTGCGGGGGACGTAGGCGATTCTGGAGGAAGCTGGAAGGAAGGCGGTGTTGCATCTGGCAGGGTAGTGAAGCGGATGCCGGTGGATACTGTAATATATACAGTAAGAATTGTGAGGACTGCTAGATATGGAGGAAAGACAGCTTACGTCCACCGCTTTTCTCCTTCGCACTGAAATAAACCTCAGCACCAGCAGATATTCTTCCCTTCAGCCCTCCCTCCATTGCATCCTCTTCATCGATCCTCTTCACCTTCGACCGAANCCCAGACCTCTCGCTCTCGTCGACGTCGCAAGGCGTGCTCAACTTCCCGAAATTGTGCAGGGTTCGTACCCCGAACATGCTGTCCTCCGCGCTATATGTGTACTCGGTGCACCACCTGCCGGTGTCCTGCTGCAGGCTCAGCATGAGATTGCTCGGTGACGCGCCGGTTCTTGTTGTTCGTGAATGCATAATGTCCGAGCGCGGGTCTGATATTGCTGCGACGACCGCCTGCAGCGTCGGCGATATTCTCGTGGAATACAGTGCGTCAAGACGGCCAGTCGGCACGTAGAGTCGCCCATACAGGAGGTAGTCTTGGTGCACAGTCAGATGGCAACCTCGGTACCTGCGAGACAGCAGTACGCACTCACCACGAGTGTCGACCCTTTCTCCGAAAAGCCAGGCTTCTTCCTTGCCCTCTGGCCGCCGAGGTTGGTCGTAGACCCTGAACCGGTCAATCATGTCCTTGAAACGGACATCCGCAGAGCCTTTGACATCGAGGTCGCAAGATGAGAAGATATATCCCACAGAGCCATTCAGTGATGGCAGGGCATTCATAGAATAGGTGGTTCTGAACAGGGCATTGGGGGACTTGGAGACTGATAGGTGCAGCCCCCGAGGCACGGAGAAGTCGAGGATAGCTAGGCGTAAAGCGTTAGATGGTGAGGTGACAGTAATGAGCTGGAACTCACCATTAGAAGACCGAGTGAGGTTTGTGTAGAGGCTGTCTTCATTCCATCCCGTTGCCTTGTAGTAACTTCGGAGGACGTATGTCGCGAAAGGGTGCATGATGCAGCTTGTGGCTGCGGCGCCGGTCACTTTATCCTCAACGCCACCTTGGACTTGCACTACAATGTCGAGCTTGTTCCCCCTCCCCAGTCCTCTTTTGCCTCCCTTCGACAGCCTCCTCCTCAAGGGGAAATACCACGCGTCTGCTCCCATACACCTCTGCTTGACCCATATATCCAGTCATCCCGGCACCAAAGCCATCGTTCTCACACCTTCACGACAAAAATGGCTCCAGGCTCTCTGTAACTTCAACGACGACTGGCTGAACGAGTGCGGGGGCTATGGCGCTGTGTCCCACATATTGTCACAAGTTGACGTCTTGTCCGTAATCTTGGGATCGTCCTTTCTTCAAATGTGCCATTGACACGCTTCTTTCTTCGGGTGTACTCAGCTATCCACCTTCCCCGGCCCATCTCTGTCTTGTGCTCTCGATGCTCAGAACTTCTGAATCGACAGATACCTTCCCGCCACTAGGAAGACCCACGTTGGATAGACCTCCCTCCTTGCTCGTGCTTCATGAGATCTCCGATTACTATGATGAAACTTCGCCTACTGGGTAGGTGTTAGTACTGGCTTCACAGGGACTCATCTAAGGGCTAGTGCAGTCACAGCGCTTCTTCTTATGTTTCTCTAGTCGCCCATGCATTTTCCGCGTCATTCTCGCTGTCGACAGAAGCGGCCGAGTACGTGCATCTCTCGCTGATAGGTCGCCATTAATCTTTGTTTTGCTGCCCAGCTCTACGACTTCTATCGTGCTCATGGATTCCGGTCTAGACCAATTGAAGCTGCCGATTATACCAAATCCCGGTCCAATATTCACAGCCTCTGAAGACGAAGAACCAACAGCAGAGTCATCTCGGCATAAGGTGCATGTTGCGGCACTTGTCGAGCAGTACTTTCAGTGGGTCGGCACAGTAGAATCGCGTTGGTGTCCGCTGGTTTCAATGCCTTCTGATCATCATTGCTAACGATATGCACCAATGACAGGGACAGAACCTCATGCTGCAGAAACCCAGTCCAACCACAAGCTTTCTCTTCATCTAAACGTTGTACTTCAGGACAACGCTGACATGGACGTCGCATGGGAATGGCATGAGAAGCCGGGTCATCCACGAGGTTTTAGTGAGCGACCTGGTGTGGTTTTCGGTTGGTCATAGATTGCGAGTTCTAGTGATTTCACTGTAGTATTGTCTTACTTCCAAATTGTACCTGTCGCTGTATTTGTTTTGCCGAACGTTTTCCCTACATGAATACATGACGTCCTGACGCGGGGTTAGGCTCGTAAACACCGGAGCCTGGCCACGGCGTTCGCGCGCTTTGGTCAAGCCACGACGTCGTCTTCAACTTGACCATCGAAAGCTATAGTCCGTGAGCAAATGTGTAGCTCATAGGCCGCCTCGTCCATCGGTATGTGAATGATGTTGCTCATTATCAATGAAGAAGCAACTAAACTTGAACAGCACGAGATACACGTCGTGTCATGGCTCCTTCAGCCGAATCTTCCGATGCAGACTCGGATGGGTCATTCATGTCAGGCATACTCGCCCCGGGATCCTCTCTTAATCCCACATTCCTTCTCGTCTTGGACGCAGCCTTTGCTTTGCTGCTCGTGGTCTTGCTTTCGCTTGCTGTACTCACAGCCGGGAATATCCATCTATTGGCTCTGACAGCCATTGAACTAGCTTTGTGGGCAAGTGTCAAATGGTGAGCTTTGCAATATTGCTACGGTGCTGGAGATGTAATCTAGATTTATCTTTGCTTACAGGTTTGTGAATGAACTGAAAAATACGCCTATTGTACAGGGAGAAGGGACGCCGACAGATACCAAAAAGACTAAATAGAATTCCATCCATCATATCATACACGGGCTTCAGAGACAGGCCTACTCGCATCTTCCTTGTTCTACCTCCGACCACGTTCGGTGTGTTCATACCATTGCTTTGTTCGTTTCGTGCTTTCTTGAGCAAGTGCAAATACTGTGTGACTCTGCTTGTGACCTTGGACGGTATGATGAAGCACAGATAATGATCCTCACGTTCACGTTCAGTCCCATCAAGACCCTCTCGGAAAGATTGGGAAACATCGCCAGACTGGCCTCCACCTGCCGGTCCGAGGGCAGCGAAGTGCTGCGCTTGGTCGATGACTTCGACGAGGCGATTCTTGAACGTCTAGATAACGGTGTAGGAGCAAGATGTCACGACGTGTGAGGGACACTGTACCTTTGTCAGAATATCGGACATCTCGTTGGCTGGTGCATCATCTAGCCTGATGCAGGCGGTTCAACGTCGGATGCTAGGTTTAGCGAGTAACGAAAGACTCACAGCTTGATGAGGCTTTTCCCGAATCCGTACCACAGTCCGCCTGCCCCGACCAGACCAGAGAGCTGTACACTCTTAGCCTCCGCATTAAGAGCATTTCTCACTCTGGCAGTGAAGGGCGGCGGGATAGTGAAGTCTACACAGTCCCTGGAGGATGGGTAGTTCAGAACAAAGTCGACTAGAGTGGGACAGATACCGACGAATATATGAGGATGTAAGACATCCAGAGAGGTAGCTGTATTTTGCTTTGCGCTTTTATCTGGGGCAGCGGTCAGAGTACATACGCACTGCTGGAACAAGGGTCCCACGTCTCGTTCGTTCCCTCCATCGAGGTGGCCTAGATCAGGGATGTCGACCTTGAATGTGCATTGGATTTTCTAACGAGAGCTGAATGGCGTGGCCTTCGGTTGCAGAGAATGATCCATACCTGATTCTCAGCAAGGATGGCTTCCACAGAATAATAGTCTTCCTCCATGGCGAGCAGTGGGTTCCTCGGACTTGGAGAGGACGCGCTTGACGCGACGCGACGCGACGGTGTCGGTTCTCACGCCTGCTTCCTTCCGATCCCCATGTCTGCCCCACGCTCCCTTAGGTTTGCCTTCAGGTCTCTCGCTCTGAAGCGTCCCTCAAGACCGACATGCAATGCGCTCCTTCCTACCCCTCACTACTCTCGAGGCCCTCGCTTCTATGCCACGGAGCCATCGTCTGACTTCATCAACAACATAAAGCACACCGAATTGTTCCACAAGATTGCAGACAAGCCGAACGCGTTGAAGGCACTGTCGGACCTTGCCGAATTGGTCAAGGAAATGGGTTAGCCTTTATTTCAGAAATCTGTGTTTCGATAGACTGCTAATGTGCTCGGAAATTAGGCATTGACATCACTTCCTCAACTCCTCCGTCAAACATACAAATGTTCCGACTGGCCACGAATCGGAGGTTTACGAGAGCTGTGAAGAATGTCATGTCTGAGTTGCAGAATGCTGGGCTTGACATGCGAACCGAAGTACGTCCATTCCTCTTGTTCATTGGCTATACTGATATTGACTATTCTCTAGAGCGCTATGCAAGAGCTCATGAATCTTACGAAGGAGGTGAAACCTAACGATGACAAGGATGAAAAGTCATGAAGACTGTTCGCGGCTTTAATTCCCTGCATTGTATCTATTCCCGCCTTGAGCCATAATGCATTCTCTGAGTTATAAGATTCGCGAAACGCGTGAGTTGAGAAGGTAGATGCTACATTTGAATATGTACTCGAGTACATGCTGTTAGTGAAGCTACGTCAGACGCGGCCATTCTGCTGGTTCACCTTTGCTTCCACTCTCCATGTCGCTAAACGAACAAAACACACCGGGCCCGTCTGCGAGGGAGCTGCCTTTGCCCAACACACTCTTCTATTCGATCGAGTACCCCGGATATGTGCGCCCGACCTCTGTCCCGCAGGTGGTGCGAATGCTAGGCGGGCAAACCAGCATAAACACTGCGTTCCGGCGTACCGCATCCAAGAACGATGCCTTGCTCGAGCTCAATCTGCGGCCAGACAACCCCTTCTCACATCCAATCCCTGGTGACATAACCGCTACCAGTAACATTGTACTCAAAGTAGTGAAGAGGAAACGGAAGCCGGGTTCTTCTTCGCCTGAAGGACTGGTTGGTGAATACACTGCAGAAGCCATCGGCGTTATACCTAAGACTGCCAGATTTCGCAGTAAGCATATTCCGTTGCATTGATTTATGAAGGGCAATAAATTTCCCTGTTTATTTAGGCATGATTGACTACCAATTTCAACCGGACATGAATGACCCTATAGCAAAACTTCGCAAGTCTATGGCTGTCATGGACGGTAATATTCCATGCTCTACCGTGAGCTGCCGGCTCTAATATCTTCTGCAAGTCGATGGCATCAGGGCCTATAGAATCCCGGAGGCGGATGAGAACTATACATCGCCCAGGCCTGCTCTGCAGATCGATCCTGAGCTCACCGGTGTTCCTCAGGAGCAGAGCACAGCTACGAGCAACTTGCGGCTATTCCCTCCTCCCCTGTTCAGTCGACAGACGATCCCTCAGAACTACAAGTATGTTATTCCTGACTGGATACTCTTGCATATACTCATCTTTGAGACAGTTACAAGGCAAACCCCGTTTCCGTGGTTGCAACGAGCGTTGACGAAGAAACCGGGGAAGAGAAGAAGAGACTGATAAACAAGATGCGCTGGAAGGGCTACGGTCCTACGTCAATCATGTTCACAGAGAAGGAGGTAGGGTCGCCGACGATNGAACTTCTCACTCACTGACAACCGTTGTACCAGGTCCCTAAGAAGCCGCCAGCGAACGTTGAAGAAGTTCGTAATCAATACGACCAGGGCCTGATAAAGAAGCTGGAAGAGGTATAAGTCTCATAATAGCATCTCCATCTGTTACTCACCACTTCCCTACGAAAGCTCTTCGAAGCCCGGCCAATCTGGACCAGAGCAGCACTTTTAAACCAATTCACTCATGCTCAAGCCCGAGACATTGTCAAGTACGTAGTTCCATTACTATTGTACCCCTTGCTGACTTTACCAGCTCGAAGGTACTCCTTCCTTTGACGTGCTATGTATTCCAGGATGGTCCTTGGCGAGATACGATGGTTCGCTTCAGCTACGACCCTAGGATCAAGCCCGAAGCTAGGGTGTATGGATCATCCTCTATTTGCATGTTTTCACTGTCTCACGCAGCATGCCAGTTATCAGCGATTATACTTCCGAAACCTCAACCATCCGATGGCTCGTCCGTCCGTCGTGACTCGCAGACAGGAAAGTCGTTACTCAGTCACTTCTCAGAGCCGTAGTGCTGTTGACCGAGAGCGAGAGGAGCGAAGGTAATTCCCCTGGACGTATCGGTGCATATTTCAAAGACTGATCTCTTGCATCTTCCCCGCTTAAGTCGATCCCACATCTTCGATGGTCAGACAGTTACAACCGAGACGGCCGCCTTTCAACTGTGCGATATCACAGACCCGATGCTCAAAGGCATGATAGAAGACGAGGAGAGTGTCCGCGACACTTGCAATGTAACCCAGATCCTGCTTTCTTCGATCGAACAGGACTAAGACTAACTAAGCCCACAGGAACGCGACGGCTGGTACAGCACGCACGCTTTAGAGCGCATCAAGGTGGTACTGCGGCACAAATTCTTCTCTCTTCTAGACGGACATGTTGCCACGGACGAAGAGTGCGAAAAGATCCTGGCACAAGAAGGGGTAGTAACTGCCACACAGCCATCGATGCGCAAACTCAGGCCTGGGAGGCACAACATGGCGAAAGGCGCATTGCGTCCAGAAGATGCAGCTGTAAGACTCCGTTTCGTCACTCGCACCTATGTTATATCTGACACCAGTGTTGCCAGGCTGTACGATTACGTGCTGCGTTACAGAAAGACAGGGCTTCGAGAGCATCGTAGCGACCGAGTTCGTCCTCGCGTAAAGCCAGACGGTTATTGTACTCAGCTTTCTTGCAATAAGACTCTTTACCGCAAAGAGGATGTTTTGAATACTTTTTGATGTGCGTGAGGACCTAAGCATAAACATAGGCATAGCGGTTTGCAATACACGACGTGCGAGTCGACTGGACAAGTGAAATCTCTCCTGCTCCCCATCTCCAAGAACCGTGAGAATGACGACGCATCGGAAATCACGATGCGGCCTTGGCCTCTAGCCGAGCTTTATGCTGCACAGAACTTCAGTCGCATATCAAGAGCGATACAATGGAAGGGTACGAACCGAGCCGACCAGGGCGAAGCGGGCATTACGACGGAACTGTAAAGCAACATAGGCATATTTTCATGATACAAGAGCGGGAGCAAGTACCGTAGCGTCAACCTGTTCCATCGGGAGTCAATATGATAACCATGCAAGAGCAGATTGCAACGTACACCCTTCAATGACCTCGTCCGGCCAACCTTCGGGTTCTTGATGCCATTCCGGTGGGCCTTTTTGACCTGGTTGTGGTTGGTGTGGCTATTTCGACTGGTCAGGTCTCCTGCATCCTGCAACATAGATACTGTACTGACTTCTTGGATTTGGCCATCTTTCCGTCGTGAACTTGGACTTGCTGAGTTCGGTGGCGGATGGGGGATGGGGTCGGTCGGTGTGGCGCTTGGCTCGGTGGCTGAGAACTATGCAGTTCCTTTCCCAAGGTTTCCTCGGAAATTGCCGGACATTCTTGATCTGTTGCCACCGCAATGAGCCCCGTATTTTTGAAAGGCTCATCCAAGCTTATCTGCTCACGTTCATGGTTCAATTGCCCTATCTCCGTCTTATCACTGCCAGCCTTCTTGAACCAGGATGTACTGCGCGCAGTGTGCCTTGCAAACAATCATCTATCAGTGCAATCTACTTCGAGGCGCGAAAGTTTACGTTGGGTGTCAAGATTGCTACACTCCTTCCTGACTTAAAGGTCGTATGAATTATTCCTACACGCTCCCCAATCCCAAAGAAGCTGGTTTTCAAAGACGCGGGAAAAGCGGAGGGATATCGACGGCTACAGAATAATGGGAGCTTGGGAAAGGTGAGTGGGCTGCATGAGCGTGGGAACGAGGGATGGCCGAGCGGCCGATGGGCCCGAAAGGAGCGTGTGGGGCAGTCGGTGGAGAGACCGCCGATGGTTCGGCCGAGATCATGAGCGAATGGGCTCCGACCTAGTTATAAGCACATACGTCGGTGGGCCTGCTTTGCATCGCTGCGTTTCCTCCTTCCTGCTCTCCAATCTCTGCTTTAAACATGCCTGCACCTGTGACGAAACCCCGTACATTATATGACAAGATTTGGGACGACCATGTCATGTCAGTACCTGCCGTCGACTGATCCGCATCTGACCACACTGACGGTGCGTATACCACTTGTAGCGATGTCAACGATGAGGGATTGGCTTTGATTTATATCGACCGGTAAATTTCAATGAAATCTGCGTATGCGGTCGCTCATCCATGATCCAGACATCTCGTACACGAAGTTACCAGTCCACAAGCGTTCGAGGGGCTGTGAGTCTATCTTACCCCTGACGTCTGCTTACGAATCTGAAAGTGCATGTTCTTTGCAGTCGTACAGCGGGCCGTCCCGTTCGCCGTCCGGATTGCACACTGGCAACGGTGGACCATAACATCCCGTGAGGTTTCTTCATCCGATCATGGAGACCAGAGCTCACCTGGTGTCGAATTAGAACCGTATCTCGAAAGAATTTCACCACTCTTAAGTCATTCATCGAGGAGCCAGACTCGAGGGCACAATGCCAAGCCCTGGAAGAGAACGTGAAAGAGTTCGGTGTCACGTATTTCGGTATGACCGATAGGCGTCAAGGTAAGTTAGAGCATGTCGCCCTTATAATTAAATTGCTGAAGCTCATCCGCTGTAGGCATCGTTCATGTCATTGGTCCGGAGGAGGGGTTCACTGTGAGTTGTTGCTGGGATCCCATCCGCCATAATTTGTCTCACGTCTAGCATTAGTTGCCCGGCATTACTTGCGTGTGCGGTGACTCGCATACCTCAAGTACGTTGTCATAAAGTTTCCTGGACTCGCAAATTCTCACCTGCATTGTAGCTCATGGCGCTTTCGGTTCTCTGGCCTTTGGAATCGGGACTTCCGAGGTCGAGCATGTTCTCGCAACCCAGACTTTGCTGCAGAAGAAGGGCAAGAACATGCGCATCACCGTGGACGGAGAGCTTCATGAAGGTGTCACGTCGAAAGACGTGATCCTCCATATCATTGGTGTTATCGGCACCGCCGGCGGTACAGGCTGCGTCATCGAATACGCCGGGTCCGTCTTCCGAGGATTCAGCATGGAGGCACGTATGAGCGTTTGCAACATGAGCATCGAGGCCGGTGCGCGTGCTGGAATGGTTGCTCCGGATGAAATCACCTTCGAATACCTGCGAAATCGGCCACTGGCTCCGAAAGGCGACTCATGGGATCGTGCGGTGGAATACTGGCGTTCCTTAAAATCCGACGAAGGAGCTTACTTCGATGTCGAGGTTCAGATCCGCGCGGAGGACATCATTCCTACTGTGACTTGGGGCACCTCCCCTCAGGATGTGGTCCCTATCACTGGGTCTGTACCCGACCCGACGACAATATCGGATCCCACCAAGCGTGCTTCCGTGGAACGCTCCTTGAAGTACATGGGTTTGACGCCCAACACCCGCATGGAGGACATCACCGTTGACAAGGTCTTCATTGGTTCGTGCACCAACAGTCGCATCGAGGATCTTCGCTCTGCTGCAAAAATTGTCTTCGCGGCTGGTCCTGACGCAAAGGTGGCTCCGAATGTCCATGCTATGATTGTCCCCGGGTCCGGCCTCATCAAGCAACACGCAGAAGCTGAAGGCCTTGACGCGCTCTTCAAGCGCGCAGGTTTTGACTGGAGGGAGGCTGGCTGCTCGATGTGCTTAGGCATGAACCCGGATCAGCTTGCGCCCGGCGAGCGTTGCGCCAGCACGAGCAACCGGAACTTCGAGGGTCGTCAAGGCTCAGGCGGTCGTACCCACCTCGTTAGCCCCGCTATGGCCGCCGCCGCCGCCATCACTGGCAAGCTCACAGACGTTCGCAAGTTCCTTGGTGGCGCCAAAGCACCCTCTGGAAAGGTCAAGACGACTAGCGAATTCGAATTCCTTACCGACACGGTCTTGCCTNCTCCCGCTCCCGAGAAGCCCAGTGCGTCAGCCATGAAGGATCTCCCCCCTGCGGAAACGCCTTCTAGCGTCGAGAAGTTCACGACCGTCAAGGGAATTGCGGCTCCCCTGCATATCGAGAACGTCGACACCGACATGATCATTCCCAAGCAATTTTTGAAGACGTTGAAGCGCACAGGCCTTGCCAATGCGCTGTTCTTCACCTTGCGGAAGGACCCCCACACCGGCAAGGAGACGAACTTCATTTTGAACCGCGCACCTTACAACCAAGCGAAAATTCTCGTGTGTACGGGCAAGAACTTCGGCTGTGGTAGCTCGAGAGAGCATGCGCCCTGGAGTTTGTGAGTGTCAGTCTTTTGATACGGGTTGGGTTGATTGTAACCTGCTGCCTTTTAGGAATGATTTCGGGATTCGCTGCATCATCGCACCTAGCTTTGCAGATATCTTCTGTAACAACACCATGCAGAATGGCATGTTGCCTGTAGCTCTGTCGGAGGAAGATTGTCGTGTGCTGGCATCTGATGCGGAGAAGGGCCTTGAGCTCGAAGTTGATCTGGAGAAACAGGAGGTCCGCAGGTCGAATGGCGAGGCTATCTCTTTCACCACAGATCCATTCCGCCGACACTGTCTGCTCAACGGGTTGGACGATATCGCGCTGACACTGCAGAAAGACAAGGCAATTGAGACATTTGAGGAGCGGAGGAGCGAGCTTTGGCCGTGGTTGGACGGGTTCGGGTACGCGGGGCGGAAGATTCCTGTGTCGACCAAAAGGCAGGCGAAGAAGATGGAGTGGTAGTGTATTTGTCGTCAAACTGTACTAGTAGATAGCTGCATATACGATTGTTAATAGCGTTCAAACGTTCACGAACAGCTCGGATGGGACTTACTTGGAACGCCACAGTTGAACTGAAACAGGATGTTACATCCGTCACCATGACAGGCCGGGGTTAGTTGGTCAGGAGAGCTGACCGGTCACACTCTTTGCTTCGGATACTCACCTGTGCCCCCTCTCTAACTTATACCTCTTTATCCACGTCGCTGGCCAGTTCGTACGCGTTATCTGATGTTAAATATGGTTACAGACGGTCAAACCAGTCATGATCAAGGTGCGCTTCGCCTGTATGATTGTCCGCGCCAAGTCACCCACTGCCAGACAGGCTCAACATTACGTTCGACCATCGCGCGTCCGGACACTGAAGTGATTCTATCCTACTACCAATCGGACCTAGCAGGCAAATCATACATACCGGAGGAGACGTATGACGGATCGGCAAGGTTAGACCGGTCATCTAGTAGTTCTTCGTCTTCGGCTTCCTCGACATATTCGCACGAATCTTTGTCTCCTGAGGACGCACACGCAGAAGGCAACATTCCGAGTCCCCAGTCAACAGTTGCGGCTCCGCACAGACGTAGACCGAGTACAAATAGGGAGGCTTCAGACAATAGACACGTCGCAGTCGTCCCTGTTGACACGCCACCAACATCGCTCAGTTCAGGACAAAGCAACAGCTCTCTATCTCCATTGACACCTTCAAGCACCATATTCTCCAGGCGTCGTCGCGGTATAGACAAACAAGAAATTACCCTCATCTCTCCCCCCCACGCTGGTTCATCTCCCGCTCATCACGTCGCTCCTTTGTCCGCGCCGATCGTAGGGAGCATGGCCGCATCAGGTGTTTCATCCGGTTCGTCCAGTCACTCTCTTGTCAACCACCAACGCTCTATGTCGGAGGCTGTTCCACCTACTGGTGCAAAGGGCGTACACCGGAAGACCTCTTCACGCGACATCGGCATTGTCGGGACGCGTCGCGGTGACAGCAGTGCAGTACCTCGTGTTGAACCTGTCCCTGCTCCTACACTGTCACCCCCCATCTTCCAAACACCTCAGTCTCGATCACCGTCCCCTGGTGCTCCGCACCATTCCCCACTACCCCTTCAAGAAGACACCCCTCCTTCGTCAGCGCATTCGAATGTCACCATCATGCCAATGATTGGAGAGAAGGCATATAGCAGTTCGCCGACAACCATCCTTCCTAGCGCGTCGACGCCTGCTGTGGGGATGACGGAGCACACAGCATCGGCATCTATGTCTTCACCGCTGTCCACCTCATCCTTCTCGGCCACCCAACCATCCTCGTACCTCTACTATGAACCTGGTGTACATTCAACTGCTGGCCCACTACCACCTCCTCCCAGGGCTATGTTCGAAATTGACTTCAAGACCCCACCACCTCCACGTCCTCCACGTCTACGCTCACCTTCTCCGGCCCAACCTCGTAGTGTTCACGAGGCTGTGACATCGCCGTCTTCTGTAAGCGCACTGTTGCAATCAAAATCTTCCACGTATTCGCTCAAAACTGCGGAGCCGGAGATCGTCCACGAACGCTTGCCCAGTACTACAAGTCACTCACCAGAAATACTGACGTATGTGCTTTGACAACCCACCAATAATAAGGTTCTTACGCGTTTTCTAGCAGCGTTCAAACATCTACAACCGTCCATGTGCGAGAAGGGGCATTTCCTCCATCCGCAATCTTAGTAACGCCACCTATGCCATCAACAACACCAGCTGATAGTATACAAGAGCGCGTGGAGAGCTTGCCAAATGATCCCAAGTCTGCTACTCCCTCTCACGATGGACATTCTGATCACGAAGCAACTGAGACACACGTATCAGTAAGGCGGTTGGGGTCCGAACTTCGTCGAGAGAGCAGCTGGAACAGCATTGGTGCGAAGATGCCTGATGGTACGCGGGTTTTATTGGACAGCAACAGCCGCCCGTCTTCGGAACTGGACTCCACGCCGCCACTACAGCGCAGCCTTGGTGGATCGTCCCTGAGCATTGGAGAAGCTTCACCAAAGATCAAGGGCACACTGACCAGTCTCAAGCGCTTTTCATCCTTGCCACGAACTCCATCTGTGGCAGACAGTCTTCCTCCCAGCAGTGTATCCTCGCATCCTCCCTCGCCTCTGGTGCCTTCTGTCCGCCCCAGAAAATACTCGCCTTGGCCTGACGCAATGTGGTACAAGGATGTTCTGATCAGGAAGACAGCACTGGACAGAGCTACTGGCTACGCTATGAAGATCAACGAACTTGCTATGTATGACTGCGGACTCGGCGATTGGATCCGGGAGACGAAGAGCAAAGGTTAGATGACCATATCCTCTGCCATCGCTCTTGTCACTCAAAGCGACGCATCAGCGAATTCCAGGGGTAATAGCCGCTCATCGCCCGCTAACGGGCAATCCACAAATTCTGCCAGGCCTATGTCCCTGCAACCGCGACATGTATCTAATGGCTCCATTGCATCTCAAGCCACGTTTCCTCGACGGCCAGACGCATACGTAGCCACCGATCTATCCCCTCGAGCAACTGACACACTCCCTCCTCATTACGTACCCCCACCTGCTTTGCCTTATCCTTCTCTTGCTCCGGCCACGTCGGTTGGAAATGGCCACCGCCTTTCGGCGATATCTCCTGCATCCGTGCGAAACATGCCATTTGCTTCAAGCAAGTCCGGTGGATTCTTCTCTTCAATTGGAAGAAATTACAGCCTGAAGAAAGAAAAGGACCGCAACGGGTCACTGCCACCTAAAGTTCTTGTGAAAGCGCCTCCATCCAACTCCAACCCCGGACCTCGACCAGTTCAGATTGTTTCCGCTCCGTCTGTGCCTGGCGGTCCTCGCGCAGCACCGGGACGTCTGCAAAGATCACAAACCCTCATGTTGGCTCCGGCAGATACCTCGCAAATCGCGAAAGCGCGCCGCCGTAGCAACACGCTGAAGCGCCCCTCGCTGTTCGGACGGACGGGGGCGTCAACCGATACAGAAGTCGTCGAGGACGCGGAGTTTACGCGACAAGTGGACAAATTATCTGATCTACTGCCACACGCGGATAGGGTTGTCCTCGCAGGATACCTCCGTAGAGCCGGCCAAGATATACTGGCTATAGGCCAATATCTAGAGGATGAGAGGAACGGTACCATCCGTAGCAGCTGATACCAATATCCCATGCCTTCACCCACTCTTTTTCAGTTATCTTGCTCTTGCCTCATCTGTATATCATGCATCATGGACCGAATTGGATTGCTTTAATTAGACTACGCTGCATATGTATCTATCTATTTATTATGTGCCTGGACACTTGGCTACGAGATGTGGAGGCCATCTCACTGACAAAGGGTTGGAGACTTGAGAACATGTGGCCAGACTGCAGAACCATACAGACATTCACGATCTTTTACCTTGGCATCGCCCCAGCAGGCTTGAATCCACCTCCAGGTCGCCGGCTCGTAGGAGCAAAGACTATCAACGATGAGACTGGTTAGTGAAACATGCACGACAGTACGAAACGCACTCCTCTGGTTCGACCTCTCGGTGTGGTTGACAGGCCATGCCCCTCGTTGATACGAAGGGGCGCGCTTGCGGTTCCGGGCAGACGATCCGATCATATTTTCAACTTCTTGTGCGCTGTTAGAACGATCGGAAACGGAGTTGGTTTGGAATGACCGATCCCCAGCACCGTGATGGTTCTGCGGGAAATTGCGCTCTTGGCCTTGGTTCCAAACTCGACCTTGAGGTGCGATGGGGATAGAAGTTCGGGCTGCAATCGGTGTTCTCTGAACCTGTGGATAGAACGTGTCAAGGAACTGTCAGCGTTGGTGGGACTGGAATCAAACCCCAGTGGCCTCCATTCCTCCAACTACGGCTCCTATGCTGTTTGTGACATTCCCTCCAAATCCGATGTTTGACCGGAATCTATCCGTATTGCTGCCATCATTGTGCCTTCCAGGATTCGAGTCGCCTGGGGCATTGAAGCCAATGCCTGGTTCGAGGCCGTGAGCAGGAGCTAGAAGAGTCTTGCGCTTGATCTTATCGTATTGTGTCTAAACTCCTGTCAGCAGATGCGAAGCTATGGAAGTAGACGGAACAAACTTTCAGCTTCTGATACTCTTTGTCCCTTTCTTTAGCTGCATCTTGAAGGTCTCTGACCTTTCGCCGTTCGATGTCAAGGTCATGGTGCAACTCTACCCAATTGCATTGCCGATGTGTTGACGACTATCTGAAAGATATTCGACAAACCTGTTATCTTGTTGCTGAGAAGACTTATTTCCCCGTTCGCTAGAAGCCGTCAAATCTCGGCGTACTCTCTATGAAGATTGATTTACCTTCTCTGATGACATTATCCAGCTGTTTCTGCAGTTGCGCGTTCTTATCGTTCATGTTCCGAATCACAGCTTGCTGAAACGAACTGAAATCCGAGATGTGGGATTCCCGGCTAACAATAGAGGGCTGCTACGTACTGCTCTTGATAGATCTGATATTGCCAGAAGGAGATTGCTCTACAGCATACACGAGGGGCGTAAGCATATACCGCTGTGGGAGTCATCAACCAACCGAGAGCAGATTTCCAGAATCGTGGAAGGATTCAACCCTGAGAGGACAGACTACAAACGGTCAGCGACTACGCAACGTCTCGAAATATGAGCATATACTCACAGTTTTATAGTCGTTGGATGGGTGAAGTGAGCAAACCTGGATATCATGAGCGCCTCCATTATTAAAGCCCATAATTGCACGTTTGAGTGGAAGATCATCAGACTGACCACGACATCATCACTAAAGAAATCATTCCCTGTTCAAAGCCATTTCGACAGGTATGCATTGGAACTTACGGCTCGGTAAGCGATGTCTCGCAAGCTGTAGGAACATAAGCATAAGAAATACCGGCATTTGAGTGTTGTTCGATGCCAGTTACCCGGACAAAGTCGTGCGGAACTAAACAGTTCATTTGCGCATTCGACTAACATACATAAAGTTAGCTCCCGCGACGCGCCACCTAAGTTCTTGTCACATACCACAAAATATATGCGAACCTGCGGCCAAACAATGAGCGTCACTGGTAACAGGAGATTGGTATAGAAGACATACACGTTGTCTATGAAAGAGAGATCATGTCGGTACATCATCCGGTCCAAACGCTGGTCAAGCTTGTCACAAAGAAGGCAGCACTCACGACGACCGCCTTGTCAGTCAGATTCCTTCTGCAGGACAACGCATTGCACTTGGGTTCCAATTCCATCTATACGGCGAGGACGGGGTAAAGTTCTGGGAATTGAAGTGGAAAGCAGACGAACGAGATCAGCGAGCCAAGAAAGGTTTCCAGACACTGACAAGTCGTCGAACGCCTCGTCCTAAAGCATGATTGAGTCACGTGCACCAGGCTAAGCCGCGACATGTAATGACGGTAGTACTGGTAGTAAGTGACCACGGACTCTGCTCGCAGCTGCACGATATGGTACATAGTCTGTGATGGTTCATATGCACGACAAAGACGAAGACTACATAACAAGAGTGGAGTTATGCGAGCGCCGAGATTATGTTTAAGCGTACCTGATAAGTTACTGTAGATGGAGCAGATGCGTACAAGATTATCGTCTCTGAAGAATATCCAATGGTCAAGGAGAAATGATGTCCGGTATATCACAGCTGTTATCACGGCTTCCAGACCGGCGCGCGATTGGGTGTTTGTGGAATGGGACCTCGTTGACGGAAAGCTGGACTTTTCGAAGGCGTGACTGGCCTTAGACCGGGTCCCTCGGGGTCTGCTCGTCGCATGAATTGCAGTGGAGTAAGGGGTGATCCTGGCGAAGAAGTCGATTTTATGGACTGTGGACTTCTCCCACTAGGGCTAGATAGCATAAAGGACGGCATGGGAGGTCCCTTTGGTTCCGGTGTGTGAGGTGGACGAGGGGGCGTTGTGATGATTTCAGGAGCCTCCAATAGCGTCGTAGAATTGATCCATTTCTCTTCTCTAGAGCCGAAAGCAGGTATTGTATCGACAGGTAACAAGCGGAACATATCAGCAAAGTGCGTCTTGATAAACCTATAGGAATGTTAGCCAGGTTTCACGGTATCACGCATTGACTTACTTGGATAATTCCATCCATCCACCACCAACACGTACCATGACTGTCTGAGACCGCAAGATACGGCAGAAGCACAGTTTGGGATCTTCGGCCCCAATCCAATATTTTCCGCTCTGATCTCTCCAGCCTTCTTCGGCCACTGTAATGTTTATCTGCACAGGCAAATTGTTGACGATGTCTCCGACCGCCACGTCTAGCTTATTCTTCGGATTCGCAACGTAAGGTTTCCTTTTGGGCGCCTGGTTCTTCACTTGCGGTGTTGAGCTTCGCTGTGCAGTTGGAAGAGACATGCGAGGTGCCCGCCCCCACGTTGAATGGGATACAGATGAGCGGGAAGCTCCGTATGAGTACGACTGCACTGACGCATCCGAGAGGGTCGGAGAGCCCGTAGTCCTCATGGTAAGTGTGCGTGTACGCGTACGGCCGACATGAGGACTTTGGATGGTTGGTGAGACAGGTGAACCAGTAGACATGCTGGTGGTCCGTTGTCGAGAAGCAAACGTAGATTGGTGTAGCCTAGATGATGCCGAAGAGAAGAGTGGCCCCGATACGGACCGGGTGGAAGATGCCATTGACATCTTACTTGAGGGTCGAGTCTGAGGTACGTTGTCATTATGGGACGCTATTCTTCGGCTTGATGTCGATGGATGTGAAGGGCCGCGAACACGACTAGGATCCCGCGATACGGAACCAAGTGAAAGCATAGAATAGTGGCTCGATTTCTTGCGTAAAGCTGGACGCTGTGCCTTCGATGACACTCTGCTTTCTCTCCCAGAACTGACTGCGCTGGGAGGTCTGGATTTGTGACCACTGATACGATCTGAAGCCATAGATTCGAGTTCGCTCCAGGTTTGCAAGATCCGCTCTCGCTCGACACGGGCTCGAGCGTCATCAGAAAGTACCAGAAAGTAACCATCCATCCTGTCAACGAGCTCCTTGGTAAAAGTCATCCGCGCCTGCAATTGATCTTCTGGGGAAGCATCTTCGGCAGAAACGTGTGGCGACGAGAGTATGCCATCTGGAACTCGAGGATAGCTGTCGATATGCTCTAGCAGGTCACTAAGAGCGGCATCGCATTCCTGAACGACTTGCGTCAAGTCTGCAAGAGACGAAAGCTTCCGAAGTAACTCCTCAGTATCCTTCATGTCCACCAATAGAGATTGAAGCTCGACATCCGCTTGGGAGCCAGGGACACTGGGGGACAATGTTGAAACTTCGGCAGAAAGACCATCAAACTCGGAGCTTATGACAGCGGACTGAGCTTGGGAAGGGAGGGACGGGCTTGCTAACCGAGAAGCGGCGTCAACGCTGATGGAATGAAGGCGTTTTCTCAAGACATGTATTCGATCTAAAGGTTCGTTGCACTGCGTCACCGATGAACCAGAGGCCAGCTCGAATGCGTCTGTGTCAATATTATTCATTATAAACAACGGTTCATAAGAAGACCTTGGACATACCGAGGAGAGCGTTGCCTTCTGCTTGGCCCGGCGTTCGAGAGTTCAAAGCTTCGGCTTCCTCCTTGGCAGCGGCTGCCTGACGCCGCTGCTCGATCGCTGTTTGTGTGTCTACTATCTGCGACTTGAGAGACGACACATCTTGAGTCCAGGCTTTAAATCGAGATTCCACCTCCTCTATACGTATTGTACGAGGTCCCAGCAGACCTTTCTCAGTAGACATGTCGTGTCTTTTGCAAAGATCCTCGAGGACAGGGAGTAGCTTGCGTACGGAGATTATGGATTGTGATATGTCGGGACGTCGGGTATCTAGGAGATGGGTGGCATCGTCCAGAAGGGATTGCAGAGGTCCAGGATCGTCGGTGCTATCTGAACATGCATGCAGAGAAGCTTGCAAGTCCCCAAGTGCTCCAGTAGCAGCATTTATATCCGCCACGATAGCATTCGCATGCCGATCGACGTCTCGTGCCGTTCGAGCTACTTGCAACAGGTGACGTTTCCGATCCAGCGAGGATATACTGCTATTGAGGTTCAGAGAAAACGCGTTACTGTCCGTGCGCACGGCGTTGTCCAGCGTCGAGACATCGAATGGCAATTCGAGTTGTGGATTTGGATTGAGAGCATCGAGTGTCGCGTCTGCCGCCAGGGAGAAGCGTCTCTTGACAGCGGGTGGGCCGCCTTGGATGTTATCCGGGGTGACGAAAGGAACACGATGTGGCAGTTCCGCGATAAATTGTTCCGCTTCGCTGCGAAGAGATTGCGCGTCATGCGTCAACGAAGGTTCTGTCTCGCCCGATGATTCCGGGACATTAGACTCTTCCATAATAGCGTCGACAGCCGCGCTAAAGCCATCTTCCAGGTGTTCGAAGCGTAGTTTCAAGGCCCGGACGTCTGTTCGGATAGCATCCATGACCTGGGCTTGCTGTTGAACATGGTTCGTTAGCAAGACCATCTGCTTTGTCTGGGACAAGACGATGGCGAGTCTTTCGCAGCGTGCCATCATATAAGCCCGTAAGCCAGGGTCCATGGACGAAGGAAGAAACGAGATGCCTCTCGTAATTTCCTTCAATAGTGTCTCTTCTAGCTGATTAAGTTGTTCCATAGCATCAGAAGCCGATGAGACAGGCGAAACTAAAGGAGATCTAGGACTGTCGGGGGTTGGAGGATGGCCAAAAGTCGTCTGCTGTCGCCACCGATGCTGAAGCATTGCCTCACCCACAGCGCACCGAATGGATTCTAGTTCCCGTAACACGGCTTCAGCAGAGGACCAGAGTCTTCGAGCATCTCGGAGAAGATCAGCACGGACCATCACGGTCTCTCGGATGGCATGGGTGCTATCTTTTAGAGACGACAGCTCTTCGACAGCATGGAGAGCATCCGACTTGAAGGTAGAGTCGACAGGGATGGATTCGATCTTGAGCAACGCCGCCCGAGCTTCTGGAAGAAGCCGGCAAGCCTCTTCATCCACGACCCCCGCTTCCTGTAGCAAAGAAGGTAGCAAAGCCAGAAATGCTGAATGCTGTGTGGGAGAAAGACATGCGGAGGTGCTCAGATCCGGAGGGGAGCCATCACCATCCGTTGCGGAGACACCGTTATCCAGGCGATCGATGACTGACTTATACTGAGTCGATAATGTCCCAGCAGCCGAGCGCACCGTGTCAACGTGTGTCACAGCTTCCAGCGCGGTGTGGTATTCTTGAGCGTTTTTCTCAACTTGACGTGTTTGATCAAGAGCGGTAGATAGCTCTGAATCCAAGAGCTGATTTATGACCTCATTAGACTCCTTCTGATGGGGAAAAGCTGGATGGCGAGGGCGAGGGAAGTTGCTTCCACTCGCGAGAGGGCTTTTCCTCGCCTGCAATCGCTTGGTGATGACAGCTATTCGTGACATGAAAGCAGTATCCTGGCGTGCAGAAGGATGGCTTAATCGGGCCGTTTCTACCTCATCCAGTACCGTCCTCGCCGACATCTTATCTTTGACCGTTTCAACGTAGAACTCATCGGCCCTACGCAATTGATCAGTATTGTTGCTCTAACATGGGGTGAAACCAGATAGTACTTTCTCCACTGGGTGACTACGTCCATGACAAACTTGCCGACGTTTTCCAACTCTTTTATGCCCTGATCCTCCAACTTGTCCTGCTCGTCCAAAAGTTCCTCAGGGACCGGCTTCCGACTGTTGTCAATCAGTTTGTCAAGTGCTTTTCCCGCAGTGGATATCTTGCCATGTCGTAAAGAAGATATTCGACCAGCGAACTGAGCAGCATCCTTGGAAAGCCCTTCCGCCAGAACGAAGCGGGCACTACGGGAGAAGCCGACAGAGGAGGAGAGGGAGGAGTCAGATGCTATAGACATGATAGATCCTCGGCGAGAAGAAGATTCGTCTGGCCGATTCGTAACTTCGTATACTGATGGAGACCATCGTGCGCGAGTGGAGAGGAAAGCCTGCAGGTCGGAAGTCAGTTTACGATGTTCCGTCCAAGCTGCCTGTCGTTGCTCCTCCCACGTCAGCCGGACAGACAGTAGGTCCAAGCTTTCCGACCTGTCCCGCAGCAGATGCAACAGCTTGTCGAATTCGTAAATGGTCGTCAGCGTGAGTTCGATAAGATCCGTATCCTCCGGAGAGAGGTTGCGCTTTGCTGTGGCTGGAACGAGATGTCAAAGTACGCCGACCAAGCATGAGCGCTATGGCGCTTACCTTTCGTAAATTGTTTGAATTTCTTTAGTTCACCAGAGTCGAAGACTTCAGTCTCCTTCTCGATTTTGTCATGCTCGTTCAACCATTTCTGCAACTCGTCCCTAGAAGGTAAACCTGGAACAACTGCAGCGGATGCCCGAATTGCGTCGACCCCAGCGAACAAATCCACGGGAGGCATTGCCTCTAGAAACTGCAGAACGAAGTATCACGCACGACGCAGACAACGATATATATCACACGGCGTACCTTGATTTTGTCCACGATCCACTCTTTCCTCTCGCTGAAAGCCTGCAGCTCTAAGACTTCGTGCGACTCCAACGCTTGCTCCGCACCATGGTCAGCAGCTTCGCCAGATTCAGTGGAAACATATAATGTGGACCGGGAGGCAAGGAGGGATTCGAGCGAGCTGAGGTCCTTCGTATCGAGGGTACCGGACGCCTCGGTATCGACGAGAGGTGGAGGGTCTGCGGGGGTATCTGCCATGGATGCGGAAAGACTCGCGACGATGGGCAAGGTTATCGAACAAGACAATCTAGGTATAGATGAGATAGAGCGGGGGCATAATCGTGAATGGCAGTTTCCTGCACAGAGGCGTGAAGGCCGTGTTGGGACCACGAGGCAGGGATATAAGAGTGTATATACTATATTATTACTACCGCAACGCCCGGTCTCCATCACAGCCCAGCAGCAAGGTCACGTAGCTGACTCATCAGCCGCAGGCGTCTTGTTGTCAAGTGTACACTAGTACTTCCTTCCTTTTTATAGCACTTCTTACCTTGGTGTTGAGCACTTGTATGAGTTTAGCAAGGTGCAGACTGCGAACATTATATTTAAAAAAAACCTGGTCTAGAACCTGATCCAGGATCATAATAGACATACGGAAACACGAGCAGAGGCTCCCATAGATCCCATAGTAATTAATGCATAAAAATGAAACAAATACATGCGCAATACAAATGACATCCGGCAGAGCAAGACAACGATAATTAGCAACAGGGAGGGACATGATATCATGAAATGAAAATGCAAGAAAATAGTAGATGCCATACTAAGACCATTTAACTTTGAACTTGAAAGGCTTCCAGAATCTACCCCAGAATCCTCTCTTTCCCTTCGCAGAACGAGGTCTGGGGCTATCGAGGGTGGAGGGTCTGAATGTGCCTCAGTGCCTCAGAAAATATGACCACATAGAAGAAAACGTACGGAAGTTCATCCACAAAGACGGGGTAATCTTTTCGCAGAGCCGCCTTCGCGAGCTCGATTTCTCGCACATGTGCTAGACGCACGCTGTTCGGTACGGTGATCTTACGTCTCCACATAGCTATGCTGTTTCGTGTCTTCGAAGGTAGAAAAATGAACACGATAACCTGCATAGCTGGATCATAAAATCCTATTGACTCTTGTATAAGTTTGTCGCGGGTGTCCACGGCAGACTCGTAAGTTAACCAGTCGAAAGGAGGCACGTCGGAGTGGGTATCCATTCGATAATCGGCATTGACAACGAGCGCTCCCCGCTCTCTTGTCTGCAGAAACTTGTTTAACTGGAAAAGGAGTTGGTGTGAGCCATCGAGACGCGAAAAGACAGACGAGATTGATGAAAATGCAGGACGTACACCAAATGCACCTAATCCGGGGGCAACTTCTTCTATCCATCCCATGAGGATCTGTACCTTGGGATCCTTGTCGTAAGGAAATTGCCAATGTATCCTGTCCTTCGCTTTCCTTTCTCGTCCGAACAACGCCCTTTCCGCAAACTTGATCCCTTCGCCATGAGCATCCGTGAATTTCATATTGACGAAGCTGTCCATCCCGGTACGCGCACTCGCCATACCTGGCTTCAAAGAATTGAGTGCATCCGGAGACAGGTGACTCGCGTACGCCATGGTCCGAGATGGCATGGGGTGTCTGGGCACAGAGGCGTTCGCGAGAGTCTCGGCAAACTGCTGTCGGCCACGCACATCATCCCAACCGCTATCACTTCCCCCACCTTCTTGATCATCTTCCCCAACCAGGCCCCCACGCAGACCCCTCCCATTCCTTATCGTCCCCCCATCCTTGAGCATCTTGCCCCCAAGACTCTCCATTCGGTTGGGATGGCGCTTGATAGTCCCATGGATCCGCGAGTGACGATTGTCTCTCCTTTTTCTGTTTCTTTCCCTGTTTCCCAGGCATATGCACAGGCTGCTCCATATTACCGTTCGCTTGCCCGCTATATAGAGATTCATATATCGCCTGTCGAATCTGTGGATCCGAGTCTGGACGATTGGAGTTGGAGATGAATGTTGGATTGCTGGCAAAAGCAACACGAGACTGCGCGGGCGCAGGGCGCGAACGGGGTGTTTTGTAGCCCTGTGAAGCAGCTTCCGCTCCCCATGATTGCCAGCTAGTTTCCACTGCGCCTGGGGCTTGACGGGATTGCTGGGTCTCCCGTTGAGCTGGGGGGTATACAGCGGCGGCCGCGGCTGCGTGTGCGTGTGCCGGCTGCATGTCCTGGCCCCAGCCTCTGTGCATGCTGCCCGCAGGTGGCTGGTTAATAGACGACTGCCAAGGATGTCCTGCGGATGTAGTTGCTTGGTTCCAGGTCAGATCTTCATTATTTCCGGCTGGGCTCCATGATTCGCCTTGCCATGCAGGATCGTCGTCGTCGTTCCACTCGCCCTCCCCCGTGGGGTATGACCAAGAGCCGGGAGGACCATGGTTTTCTCCGTCTTCCATAATTGTTCCTAATTATTGATAAGTTCAGATCGCGTCGAAAGTAAGGGAAGGGGACGATATGATGATCAACATTGGCAGAACACACCTAAGTGACCGCCGATCTCTCCCACCTCTACCTCTTCTCTTTCTTGTACTTGGGGCTGCGCCTTTTGCTTACCCTTCTTGCTGGGTTTAGCCATATATGAGAGTCTGAGCCGAGGAATAAACAGCACGTTAGCGAGCGAGCGAGTAACTGTAAGACCACATACCAACGCTAGAACCGGAATCAATTAGTGCCAATACACCTGCATTGGCTGGGATACTGAACAGGTAACTTGGTATGTAGAGATGAAAGATCGCCGATTCGATGGTATAGTGTGAAGTAGAAATGGGATTGGCGCGTGAGATACGTTCGTTGGGTATAGGAAGTGCATACTCGGGCGACTTGACGCGGACATACAGTAACCTCATTAGACGCCCGGCGCGACGTTTTACTTCGACTCGACTTCCGAGGCACCACTCATCGACATCAAAATACATCACTCAGGCTCGCATTTGTAGGCACCTCAGCTCGAAGTTACTACATTTGTTCGCAATGACAATATGATACATTTATAAATTCCAGTATACAATGATCTATCGGTCTTGAACGATCTCCCAGTTGAGTGTCTTCCCCGCCCAGAAGGGAGTAACACTCGCGCCTCCTTTCGTCCAATCCTTTGCTATAACCCTGTCGATCCTGCGAAGGACGACCTTTTCTGAACTGCTTGTCGTCGTTATCGGAACACCGTAGAAGTTCCTTCCAAATTCACTGACAAAGCCTTCGAGCCTGTGAAGTGCGCCAAAGGACTCCAGAAGGTGTGCTGTGAGGGGAAGAAGGATGGGAGACGTATAGATACCAGCAGCGCATCCGTGCTCGGGGGTAGAGCACGACTTCGCTTCCGGCGAATGGGGTGCAGAGTCAGAGCCCAGAAAGAAACGTGGATGGCCTGAAGCACTGTGTGAATCATGGTACGGAAATCAGTCTTAAGTTTACTCACCTTCACGAATCACCTCCCGCAAAGCTTCTCGATCGTCAGGAAATTTTGCCACAGGCTTGCAAAAGTTCCAAGATTGACCAGCCCAGTCATCGATGGTAAGTGCAAGGTGGTGGGGGGTTATTGTGCAGGCCACTGTTGGTCCTAAAGCCTTGACAGCCTCGACTGCTTGCCGCGTCGTTGCATGTTCGAGCACTATGCGAAGTTTAGGAAACCGTGCGTGCAACTCTCTTAAGTGAGGCAGAAATGATGGTTCAGCATTGATAATGTGAATGTTCTAGCAGCAGAATGAGCGAGAAATATAGATCACATTTTCTGTTGACGTACCGAAGCTGCGTCCGACGGAACCTCGCCATGGAGGTTGAGCACCATTCCCACTTCTTCCATTGCTGCAAAAACAGGGTAGTACTGTTCATACGATTCGATGCCGCCATCTGAGTTGGTTGTAACACCTCTTGGGTATGACTTGACGCCTGAGCCAGCGTTAAACCACTTAACGACTGCAATAAAAGTTCTGCTCACCAATAACCCCGGCATTCTTGGCTTTACGTATCTCTTCCGGCGTCAAAGTTGGAGATAGATATAAAGTCATCAGATAAGTGACGGTAGGATCAAGGTTCTCCAGTTCAGCCTTATAAGCTAAAGCATGTTCGGTCGTAGTAACAGGAGGCTTGAGATTTGGCTGTATACGCAGACACATGAGCTACCTGAGCAACAAGATGTAGCAGATCTTACCATGACGTACGCAAGGGTTGAGCCACCAAGTCTTACATGGGGGGTGACCAAGGCCGACAAGGCCCCTTGACGGAGGTGCACATGAAAATCTGCGGGGGAGCTTACAGATATGGTGGTCATTGGAAAAGATGAAGACCTAATAACCCGATGGACGCGCCCAGTGGCATGGCAAGTAACGTGGGCGCGATCACGTGTGCGGGTTGGCGACGCGACGACCCAAGGTGTGGTTGACTTTGTGCAAGCCGCCGGCATAAGGCATACTTTCAACAACAACCGCCGCCCTCTTGACTACAGTGGCAGTCACGTCTCTGCGGACTCCTCCTTCTCTCCTTCCCCATGGTTTCAGCGGGCTCTATTAATGTCGCGGGTATGTATGGCGTTCCTTCAGGCTAATCTCTGTTTATCCACATTTCCATCCAGTGCGTGTACGCCCACCATCAGCATGGGAGGCAGCCCGTCTCCCAGAACCATGCTACGACACGACAATCAGAGGAGATGGAACACTTTCTGCTCCAGCGAGGCCTGTAACCTCCGTGTCTGCCGTTCGCGACATCGTGCAGATAGTGGACGACCGCATCCTCACGTTCGATCCTGCCGAGACGGATCAGGCCAAAGCTTTCGTGGAGCGTGGCTTCCTCCCTCCTGGAACCAAGCGATACAAAGACAAGCGGTTTATGTTCGACAGGGTCTTTCGAGGCGACGCGTCTCAACAAGATGTCTATGACAATACGGCTCGACCGCTGCTCAAGAATCTATTAGATGGGTACAACGCAACTGTATTCGCTTACGGCGTGAGTCCCTTAGTTCCACTACTTGCCATACCTTATAATCTGAGTTATGGTCTTCTCTATAGGCGACAGGGTGCGGCAAAACACACACGATCAGTGGTACAGAGGATGATCCTGGGATCATCTACATGACAATGGCCGATCTCTTCCAACGCATCGAAGACCGAAAGGATGATTTCTCTGTCGAGGTCGTCGTTACCTTCCTGGAGATTTACAACGAAGAGATACGTGACCTATTGGCGGAGCCTGGCACAGCCATGCCTCGTGGAGGGCTGCAGATCCGCGAGGACAAGGCTGTCAAGGTTGTCGGCCTCACCGAACTCAGGCCGAACTCTGCCGATGAAGTCAAGGAGATCGTGCTTCTTGGCAACAGTCGTAGAACTCAATCACCCACTCATGCCAACGAAACATCGTCCCGCTCGCATGCTGTCTTGCAAGTGCACGTTACCCAGGCACCAAGGACCGCGTCTCTCACGGAGGAACGTATCATGGGGACGTTATCTATAATAGATCTTGCTGGAAGCGAACGAGCTGCTGCCACAAGCAACATGGGTCAACGCATGGTCGAAGGTGCCAACATTAATAAGTCCCTCCTCGCGCTCGGCAACTGCATTAACGCTCTCTGCGAAAGTGGGGGCGCTATCCGCCATGTGCCTTATCGTAACAGCAAACTTACTCGGTTATTGAAGTTCTCTCTGGGGGGCAATTGCAAGACCGTGATGATCGTCTGTGTGGCGCCTACATCCATCCATTTTGACGACACCCATAATACACTCCTCTACGCAGAACGGGCCACGAAGATCAAGACTCGCGTGGTGACACGTAACGTCGTCAATGTCGATCGTCATGTGGGCCAGTACGTTGAGGCCATCAACAGGCTCAACATAGAGGTGGCCGAACTCAAGGCCAAGCTTGCGGGCAAAGTCAATGCAGAAGCTGAAGTACAGCGGCGGAAGAAAATGGAGGCGCTTGCCGAGGTGGATCGAGCCAAGGCTGATATGCAGACTCGCGCCGAACAAACGCAGGTCTCCATTATGGATGGCGCATCGTGTAGCGGTAAACTTTCCGCTGCTCGGATCAAGCTTCGCACCATCCGTTCCCGTTTACAGGAGTTGGACAAGGAGGCTGCCGCTTCTGCAGTGGGACTTTCGCCAGATCTAGAGGCAGAAAGAGGCCTCTTGAAGGCTCTCGCCCTACCCGAAGAACAAGCGGACAAGCTTGACAGCGCTTTGAACGTACGCTTACAGCGCTCTACCAACTCTGGGGCAATGTTCGATGCGATGCTGCGGGCTGTGACTGAGAGGCGTTCGGACCGACTGGATACTCTCAGTGTCGAGAATGTCAAGCTCGATGCCCACTCGCTTAGGGCTGACATGGACAAGGTCAAAGCAGAGGCGGAGCGGGACGCTGTTATAGAAGCCATGGAGGAACAAGCACGGATGTTGGTCAACCTTGTTGGGATGGTGGGACGGTACACGGTTGTCGTCGCGGACGCTGGTCGGTCTATGCGAGCAGCCCTCGATGGAGATCGCGAAACCTTAGAAGGGACAGTGAGGGCCGTATCAGCTTCGCTGAAGAACGTTGCCGAGAGGAACGACGAAGATTTCCAATCTCTCATAGGAACCACGACTGCAGCCTATGCATCTTCCATTTCTGCACCATCCAGCCTGGAGTACTTCCAAGGCCATACCAGGGTTGGACGAGTATCCTCTGCGCCTACCTCGTCTCAACAAAAGGCGAAGCCAGCGAGGCGCTCTGTCTCATACGGGCAGGTAGGCATGGGCTCGCCCGCACGGAAAGGCCACCTCAGGTCCCCGCGCAAGTCGCTGCGTAACAGCCTCACGAGCGCCAACCTGCCATATCGTCGACCATCCGAGCGGGAGAGAGAGAAGAAGAAGGCTGTCCAGTGGAGAGACGAAGCCGGCCAAGGTGACATAGATGACGGAGGCCTTCGTGCATCCACACAAGCAAGTACGAACCCACACAATTTAGACACCTCGGGCATCGAGTCTGGCGACGTTTTTTCCAGTGCTCCCCGCAACACCGCAGGTTCGGAGAGCGAGTGGGAGGACGAGAAGACAGAGGACAGCCTCAACTTCAGCTTTGCTTCTCTACCAGCACGCGACCTCCCACCCTCCCGCAGCGTCGGACCGTCGCGTACACGTCGTGGCAGTAGACTGGATCCTGGATTCTTGAAATCTCATGGGAAGTCAGTCTTGGACAGCCTTGCAGAAGATGACGAAAATGGTGAAGGGTCTTCTACCGGTGGAAGGCGCGGTGTGCCGCTCTCAGATCGCAACGTTAATTCAGTTACCTCAGATGGGCCCCCAGCAAACAGCAACACCAAAAGCTTTCTCTATTCGCATTCGTCGAAGGATTCTCATAGTCGCCACGTCCCAGCCAGTCCCCGTCGTGTTCCGCCCACACCACGTGCAGTAGGCTCTACGTCGAAAGGTTCACGACGACGCTCGAACATTGGCCCCATGCGTAGCGAGAAGGCACGAAGACGCTCGAGCCTTATCCCCCAACTTTCACCCAAAGCCAGAGGCGAAGAAAGGTCGACAAGCAGCCTCGCGCACAGTGTAAACGGGCCACGACGCGTCGCTGTCATGGACGAGGACACATCGATGCGGAAATCGCCAGCGAAGAGGTCGAAGCGAATGTCTCTTCTCAACATGGCGTCAAGGGGCATGAATTCCTCACGCATGAGGTCGGCCGGTAATCTTTCTGTATCAAATATATCTTTAGGGGACGTGAGTACCAGCGGGGACACAAGCTTCAGAGCTAAACCGACCTGGAGATGAATTGCAGAAGTTGTACCAATAACCACATATACCTCATAGCTTTGTTTCAGATCGCATACACATACCCATATGTCCCAGTAGTAAGTAATGTCAACTGATGATCACGAATATCTCGAACCCCTTGTCTTATTTGGCTATCGATGTTGTTACTTGTCGTTCTGTCTGTTTAGTCGTTTACTATGCCTGCCCGTATTAGTCGTACATACTGTGGATTTATATAGTCTCCATGTCATCTCAACCTGCGCACGACCAAATCCCATAGACAGGTGGTATTTATCGACAAATAGTGCGTGATAGTCTATAGGATAGCCAGAATCGAAAAGGACAGACGAATGCCCTCACGAAGCAGCATGCTTCGACTATATGACCCTCTTCACCTCGAAGAATGACTATGGGGTCAAACTGTTAGAATGCATTTGCACCAACTACGTAGCAACGTACCTTGAGGTAGTATATCTGCCATGCCACCACAGCGAAAAGCACCACAGACTGCAAGATTGACCACCACTTTACTCTTGAGTTGGTGGACTCAGCAGTATTCCTATGCGTCCGCTCGCGGACCACAATGTACTCCTGCTCGTCCTTGACTGCAGTCAGTCCGTTGGCCAAAAGACGGATTTCCCGCTCAATGGGAGCGACGACCTCTACAGATCATGGATGAGCGACAGATGAATCATCGGGGAAATGACGACGCACCATCCTCTCCCTCGCCCACGTAGATTACTCCGTGTACATTGAAACTCCAGAGGGATGCAATTTAGTCAAAAGTAGCTGCAGAGCAGGAAATCAGACGTACCTAACGATTTTATCCGCAATGGCGCTCATTTGATTGGAGAAGCAGTATTCATGCCTGCCGTCCATTTCCGCAGTGACGGAGATCGTGCCCGTGGACTGTTTTATGTGCTTTCCCATTGCATGGCCATTCGGGTCGGCAATCTGGGTAATTGCAATGAGTGTGAGGTGGTACCATATTCGGTTTGAGAAGACTAACCCAGAAGTCAATGTCGAGATGACCTCCCCCTCCAACTTGGTAAGTAACGGTCATCTGTATGGCGGTTAGCATCAAGCAGCGTGAGTGTGATACTGAACACGCTTGTCATTCTTGTGCAGGTCCTCGAAGAAACATTCTTTCTTGGAGGCAGAGACCTCTATTAGATGGGCTGAGACTAGGGAAGAGAGAAATGCGAGGAGGCAGGTGACTATGGACAGATGAAAGAGCCGTGGCATGGTGATGTACGAGGAGACCGTGTTCAAGTGGTAGCCTGGCGCGGCGGACTGCAGCTAGTGACGGTGGCAGTGGCACGCTCACGTGCTACAGACCCGCCGCTCTTCGGGGTCCTCGCGTGCGATCTCCGAATCCATCTTGGGCTTTGGGCGAACTTGTTAGTTAACCCTTGTTCTTGCTCTTGCGCTCATCCCTCATCCCCTTCAACCTCAGAACACACAATGGCTGACGTTTCCGAGAACCCCCTCGCACCCAAGGTAGGCCACCCAGCGGCGGTCTTTCGTGGTTGTTCTTCGACAAATCTGCCGATCGCTAATGAACGTTTCCAATCAGACGGAGGAGGAGAATGACTCTCATTTCGAGCCTGTCATCAAGCTCACAGAAGAGGTAGAGACGAAGACGAACGAGGAAGATGAGCAGGCTGTCTTCAAGATGTATGCATCTCCTATTTGATCGGCCTTCATCGATGTCTTAACATTTCTGATCTGCTCACTCTCGACTTTTTCAGGCGTGCGAAGCTCTTTAGGTTCGACCCGGGCTCTTCTGAGTGGAAGGAGCGTGGCACTGGAGATGTGAAGTTGCTCCAGCACAAAGAGACGAAGAAGGTCAGGCTGGTGATGAGGCGCGATAAGACTCTGAAGGTTTGCGCGAACCATCTCAGTACGCCATCTCCCATTTGCCACCCCATCAGTGCATTGTATGCTGAAGTTTTCATTGTGCCAGTCTCTGCCGACATGAAGCTGCAGCCCAACATCGGTTCGGACAGAAGTTGGGTATGGAAGGTTCTGGCCGACTACTCCGAGTCTCCCCCCACGTCTGAGACCCTTGCCATCCGCTTTGCCAACGCAGAAAGTGAGTTGCATCCAGTGAAACGAATCTCTTGAACTGACCGGTTTTAGATGCTGGACAATTCAAGACTGCGTTCGAGGACGCTCAGAAGAGCAACGCAGCACTCGGTGGCGAGACCGCAGCTCCGGCTTCGGAGCAGCCAGCAGAGGCGGTGGAGCCCAAGACCGCCGAAGAGCCAGCGTCGGAGAAGGCAGAACCCACAGAGAAAGCTGAGGAGAAGGCAGAGGAGAAGACAGAGGAGAAGAAAGAGGAGGCATGATTACGCCACGGCAGTTTAATAATAAGTGTTCGTAAGATTGGTACTCATACATTGTTTTCATACCATTGAAACAGCTGTAGAAACAATGTGTTCTCTGTTCTTTGTGTTATTCCCATTCTTTTGATATATAGCTCGTGGTCACTAGGTAAGTTGGCTATCATCGTCAAATGGCTAACTTGTCTGTTCCTCAGCAGCCGCTTTCTCGGCCCAAGTTGCCCAGAATTTGCCGCCCTCCCCCTGAGACCAGTAAAGAGCACCTTCTTTACCCTGAACTACGTCTCTGTTGATAAGAACGTATCCTATGTTCTACTCGGAGGATGAATATCATCATAGATGAGGAAGTTGGAAGGCTTACCGATCCACTGCAAAAAATTCAACTCAGGTTATTGACACCAGGACGATTAACGAGACGAGACTCACGGCGCTTCGTACATCGGCTCCAGTAGCAGTTGCTCCTGTATCCATCATTTAGTCTGAGGTAGAGGGCCGGAAGTATTATGAACAATACCATGATTCCTCGCAAGCCTCGCGCACCGCCTCCCCGTTCAGCAGCTTTCAGGCAGATTGCATTGAGAGCACCAGTCGTGAACCGAATCTCCACTCCAGAGTAGGCGAAGAGTGCGGTATACTGCGAAATGAGGGACCCCCTCACTTCTGTCAGGACACGTCGGAGATCTCCAGGAGTAAGCGGGGACAGGGTTGTCGTGGATGGTAGACGGGAGATGAACTCGGGAATAAAGCTTAACGGATTAGTTGGGTAGTGTCAATTGCGAAGGAAGAGCTTTCCAGTACCCATATTTCACCAGATCTGCGGAGCTCATGGTCAATCACTACAGCCAGACTTAGTGGTAATGTACATGCCAACAGGTTCCACGCGTTCCAGGATATTGGGGGATATGGTTCGATTGGACGTGAAAAATGGCATATATGTAGTCGAAGAATTGTCGTCAGAGGTTGTCCCCAGATTTGCTGTGAACCCGATTGACTGTCGAAAGTGGGCCGTAAAAAATCTACACGCGGGACCAGGCCGAAATGCTCACCCCCTTGGCGACGCGTCTCCTGATAATATTGTCGAGGCCCACAAACGCGCCACTTAGAATAAAAAGAACGTTAGTTGTGTCAATATGATACATATCTGGCCTCGCTACATGCAATGGTCGAATCGTCAAGTTACGCAGATAAATGTTCAGTAGATCCGACTTACGGGGTGCAAGATTCGGATTTCTCTGACCTGACCGAGAACGGCTATCTCCCGCTGCACCTGGTCCTTCGGCGGCGGAGCCCTTTGAAGGGACAGTAACGACGGAGCCCTCCATCATCCGAAGCAACGCCTGTTGAACACCTTCTCCGCCCACATCGCGGGAACCTTCCGAACCACTTCCAATAGATCTTCGAGCAATCTTGTCGACTTCATCGATGTATACAATTCCCATGCTGCCAATGTAGTATGACTGAGAACCTCAGCCATTTATCGGCCTACGAAGCACTTACCTTGCTCGATATGGATCCCAGTTAGCAGCCTGCAGCTAAATGCCGAGATTGCGTGTGAACAGGGACAATTATTTGTGGCTATGATTTGGTACCCACCAATCGATGAATGCACATATCGACATCTTCGCCGACATCTGTGTAAAGTTGAGTGTACAGTCCGGACACCAAGAGGTTATCACTGACACCCTGCCTTCAATACGATATAAGCGTCACCTATGTTGGAACAACTAGCATCGACGTACTTGTGTGAACGATGTTGCGTCGCTAACGGAGAATGGGACATCTAGGACCTTGGCAAGTGTGCGAGCTAGCAGTGTCTTTCCTATGGAATTGTCAGGATCATTTGGATTAACATAGAGCTGTAGTCAGTAATCACCAGACCCGGTTGGTCCTCTTGAGGCGATGATGAATCGTAAGAGTGGTGTAGCCCAGATGATGTCAGAACCTACAGAACAAGAACGTTGCTTTTCTCGAGTTGCGGGTTTAGATAGTTAGAAGGCGCAGGTATGGGCATTGCTGCAGGCTGCGGGAGCCGACGCGGATGTGGATGTACATCTGCGGAAATGATGCTAGATAACACTACAAAGTTTGTGCATCAGGAGAAAACGGTAACCAAAGCGAAGTAGGCTTACTATCTTCAGTGCGGATATCGTCCATATTCGGGGCCGTCTGCTCGACCTCTATGGTCTGAAAGTTCGCGTTGACACGGTTATAGTGATTGTACACGCTTGGTCCGTTCAGAGCGAACGCTATGGCCGAACAAACCGATTCTCACTCACGCGACGGAAAGGACCTTCTTTGCATTTTCCTGGCCGATAACATACTCGTCTAGATATTGGACCAGCTGTCATGGCATTGGTAATTAAGGAGTGCATTACAACGGTAGGCAGGAAGCGGAGCGTACCCGACGTGGCGTAGCCATGCCAGAGGGCCGCGAGTAGAATGAGCTAGCCCTATCCATGTCCGCTCGGGGAGAGTAGTCGAACTGAGCATTGGAGTGTATTGCGCGGGAGACGCGTAGCGGCTTCAGACGGGAATGCCGGACCACCGTGACTGGTATGCGGTATGCCATGAGTCAATTCCAAAGTATACAGCTGAGTATATCTGTGGGTCAGAGGGTTTGCCGATGAGTTAGCGAGAACAGTGGCCAATTAATGGGATATTGCGAGTCCCCAGCACTTGTACGAGAAGGGGAAGTAGCAGAGAGGCCGATAGGATCCCATACACACGTTAGGGCGGTTGTGCTATACCTGTGGGATTGACTGGGACCAAATTAATTAATTAATTTGGGAAAGAGATTCCCGCGCCGTCAGGCGCGCCGCCAGAAGCGCTCGAAAGACTAAGCCAGTGCCGAGATGCCGTTGTTTGTTTTACGTTATATCTTGTTTGTTCGACGTTATATCGATTTTAAACTCAGTTAGATCGCTAGACCCGCCCAAGTATAGCACAACCGCCCACGTTAGCGCTGGCAATTGGCGCCCATCGTTTGTCTCTGCATTACCGATTACGTAAATAGAAGCGCTTCATCCCAGCGCAACACTTTCTATAACAGCAACCTTGCCTGTCGCCCTATTCCGACTCTAAACACTAGGCCTTTCTTCTCGTATGTCGTCAGCCATGCGTAGGCGAGACTCCCGTTCCGTTTCGCCCCAAAGGAGAGATAGGTACGAAGACAGAGGGAGAAGCGAGCGCAGTCCCCACAGAGATGAAGGACACTCATCCGGGAGGTCAAGGAAACGAAGCCGTAGTAGAGATGGGGATAGGAAAGAGAAGAAGTACGCCCTTTCTCATTATATCAGTCTCACTAGTGTCAATTTTTCCATCAACAGACGAAAACGAGACAAGTCTGAGGAGCGGAAGGCTCGTAAAGCAGAGAAGAAACGAATGAAGGAGGAAGAAGAGGCACGCCAAATCGCCGAGCTCAGCGTCTACAGCGCGACAGACAATCCTTTCCATGATGTAAACCTTGGCCAACAATTCCGATGGCACAAGAAGAATGAGAAGGACAAGAAGCAAGGCCTCACTCTGGCGGAAGCTCAGCGCAAGGATGCTCTGCGAAAACAAGAGGCCAAGGAGGAGCTTGAGAGGCTCAATAGGCGACGAGCGGAACGTGAGGCAGAGCAACGGCTACGGGAAGAAGAGGAGGTGCGGATGCAGAGGCTGACCGAGTCTGCCCAGATGTCCGAGTGGATAGCGAAGGATGGGGATTTTCAGCTGGAGCAGGAACGAAGAAGAGCTACCATCAGAATCAAGGAGAAGCGAGCGAAGGCTATCGACTTCTTGGCACTCAATCTACGGTATATTGATCCGGGAGCTGAAGAGGACGACGAATTGGGCATGGATGAAGCGGGTCTAGAGATTGACATCGACGAGCCATATAACATCTTCCAAGTGAGTATCATGATTAGCAGCGCGAATGATTGCTGACGTTTGTATATATCAGAGTCTTTCGCCTGACCAGGTCGAAGAGTTGCACGATGACATCGAACGGTATCTGTCACTAGAGCAATCAGATACCAATATTGACTTTTGGACGGTGAGTCGATTGTCAATGTGAGTTTGGAAGACTTCATCGTGACTTGTTGTCTTCCACTACAGAACATGATGGTTGTTTGCAAAGATCGCCTGGACCGTATCAAAGCAGATCACAGGCTCGGCGTGGAAGCTGCAGCTGCTGTAGAAGCGGACATAACTGCTCTGCTACAGGGCAAGTCTTATGATCACCTTGTCGCTCTTCAAAGGCAAATACAGACCAAATTGGCAAGCGGCGAACCTCTTGATACAGACTACTGGGAAGGTCTGCTGAAGAAGCTTCTTGTCTGGAAGGCGAAGGTAATTCCGAAGTGATTTTCAGATGCAAGGCGCCTGCTAATTGCATTTGCATACAGGCCAAGTTAAAGGGCATCCACGAGGTGGTTGTCCGCAACAGGCTTGAGCAGTTGCGGAAGAAGCAGCGCGATGAAGCATTGCAAGCCCAGGAGGAACTGTTGGAGGGAGTGGCAAGCTCTGCGAAGAGCAAGCAGCCAGCGTCCGCAGATATCCCAGGTCGACAGGAAGAGCTTGCCAGTGAAGAAAAGGAGGCTTACGACCGTGCCATGAGCCCGCCTTTGACTGACATCACTAAACTGCCATACGAGGAACGACAAATTGACATCGTGCTAGAAGCCGATGACCTCCGAGCTCTGGTATGTGACACTAGCATACCACACCCTGATCCATCCTGACAACTCTGTGTCGCCTCGATTTAGTTCGAGCAGCGTCGTGCCGTTGCAGCTTCTCGCTTCGTTCCCAAAGCTGCTCAACCTATTCCGGAGGAGACAACCATGGAGGCTGCCAGCGGTGCGGATCTTGCTTCTGAGGCTCTATATCGTGCCGAGGCCGAGAAGGATATGGACGAAGAAGAAGAGCTGTTCAACCTCGAGGAGAACATTGTCAACCCAACGACGTACAACTGGGAAGATAAGTATCGACCCCGTAAACCAAGATATTTCAATCGCGTGCATACAGGATACGAATGGAACAAGTATAATCAGACCCACTACGAGTACGTCATTTGTCTTTGCATTGACTCATCTCGATGAAGGAGGCTGACCGTGTTCTAGCACTGACAACCCCCCGCCGAAGGTTGTACAAGGATACAAGGTCGGTGCTACTTTTTTCAAGTACTCTAACAACGTACTTATGAGATCAGTTCAACATATTCTATCCGGATCTAATCGACAAATCGAAGGCTCCTACCTACAGGATTGTCAAAGAGCCGGGCAACGACGAAACCGTGTTGCTACACTTCAGCGCTGGTCCTCCTTACGAAGATATCGCGTTCAGAATTGTTAATCGGGAGTGGGAGTACTCTCACAAACGGTGTGTGATGTTCTTGGCCCCTCAGCCCTTTTCCTTACGCCTTTTGGTCCAGCGGTTTCCGGAGCAGCTTTGACCGTGGATGTTTATCGCTTTGGTTCAACTTCCGCCGCAACGTAAGTATCTGCTTAGCTATCCTGCAGCATGTCGTCTCACAGTCTTTCCTCAGTTCTACCGCAAATAGTTCTACGATGGTGTATATGCGTGTCCTATATTGCTTCGGTTGTATGCTCTGCGCGGTCTTTGGTCATCAATGTATGTGCCTCGGAATTACTATTGAAATCTGCCGCGAATCTTAACTTTTATCGAGCCGTTCGCTCATCTTGTCCCTGGTATGTAAATATTTTGGCCTTTCTCAAACATTCGCAACTTTAGGTGCGTCGACGTCAGTATACCGGTCCGCGGCCCCGGATGGAAGTGCCTTGAGAGAAGGCAGTATCTGTTGGTCCTTGTTCCTCCGCGGCGCTCAGAGAACGGGACCTCCCCCGACAATCACTCCTCCTCCTCCTCCCGCTTAGGGCACTGGGAGAGCTAGATTATTGATCTGTCGACAGCTCGAAGTGGATGGAAGGGTACGGAGTCCGCTGGAATTGCATAAATCGAAAGGTTTGTCACGCTATAAGTATTCACTTTAGATTTCTTAGGTATCAATATAGCACTGTTGTGTATGAATTCGTAGATATGTACGAGGCCTCGTAACTCTTGAACATTTGGATCGTCAAGCCTTTGGACGGCTACCTGAATGTTATATTCCGACTAGAGTCGAGCTCGGACTGCATTGATAATACGGCTGAGACGTCACAGCGTACAACTTGATATGGTAGCAATTAGTCATCCCGACTAAATGACCGAGCTCAGCAGTAGTGGTTAGTTTATTAGTCTCAGGCTCTCTACGCAGGAGCGTCTACCATTCACCTTCACCGTTCTCTCGCCGCTCTTAGACGATACCCCTACAGCGATGGCGTCGACCCAGTTGAACGTCCCTATGGACATCGACGAAGCCCAAATCGATGAGGGTCTCTACTCTCGTCAACTGTAAGTCTTTGTCTGTACCTTGCGCGTCCTATCTATCTTAATACAACTATGCCGTAGCTATGTCTTGGGACACGAGGGTATGTCTTCAGCATGATGTATATGCACGATAACCTCTCACCTGATACTCTAGCCATGAAGCGTATGGCCGCCTCGAACGTGCTGATCGTAGGTCTGGAAGGTCTTGGTGTAGAAATTGGTATGTCGCTCCAGGCTGGAAAGGGTCTCCGCTTACATAGTCCACTTCAGCGAAGAATCTCGCTCTTGCTGGTGTCAAATCTGTGACGCTATATGATCCTGAGCCGGTTCAAATCCAAGATCTTAGCACTCAGGTTGGCTTGCTTATTCACCCCTGTCACTGTTTGCTTATCCCCATCACTAGTTCTTCCTCCGCGAGGATGATGTTGGAAAGCCTCGTGCGGCCGCGACCATTCAATGTTTGGCCGAATTGAACGCTTATGTCCCGGTGCGGAACCTCGGTGGAGTGTCCGGCCAACCGATCACTGTGGATCTCGTCAAAGGCTTCCAGGTTCGCAGTCATCATAACGAAACATCACAGCATTGACTTGATGGTGTGTACAGGTTGTGGTCCTCGTTAACCAACCTCTGGAACGGCAACTGGAAATCAATGACTGGACCCACACCAACGGGGTGCACTTTATAGCTGCTGAAACCCGTGGGCTTTTCGGGTGAGTTGGCACACCAGATAGAACGTATCTACATCACTGATGCGGTGTAATGTATCAGATCTGCCTTCAATGACTTTGGGCCGAAGTTTACTTGCGTTGACCCAACTGGCGAACAGCCATTGACCGGCATGATTGTTTCAGTTGACAGCGTAAGACCATTTTATAAGAGACTTCAAATCGTGCTCAGAAACAATCTTACAGGACAAAGATGGTCTTGTCACTTGCTTGGACGAAACTAGACATGGATTGGAAGACGGCGACTTCGTGACTTTCTCGGAGGTGAAGGGCATGGAGGAGTTGAACGGATGCGAACCTCGCAAGGTCTCTGTCAAGGGCCCGTATACATTCAGCATCGGCGATACCAGCAACCTCAGCGAATATAAGTCGGGAGGAATCTTTACGCAAGTCAAGATGCCCAAAATCTTGGAATTCGTCGGTACCATCCTATCTGACATGTGCATACAACTCATCTATTTTTACAGAAATCTCTCCGAGAGTCGCTGAAGAACCCAGAATTCTTCATCACTGACTTCGCAAAGTTCGACCGCCCAGCAACTCTGCATGCCGGCTTCCAGGCTGTGTGGCAGTTCTACGGAAAGCAGCAACGGTTGCCTCGTCCCCGAAACGCTGAGGACGCCGCATCGGTTGTCGCCTTGGCGAAACAGATTGACGCTGATGCGGACGACAAGGTCTTGACAGAGTTGGCGTATCAGTCAGCTGGTAACGTCTCTCCCATTATTGCTGTTCTAGGAGGCTTCGTTGCACAGGAGGCCCTGAAGGCATGCTCTGCAAAGTTCCACCCGATGCTGCAACACTTGTATTTCGATTCGTTGGAGTCCCTTCCAGCCACGCTCCCTACAGAACAAGAGTGCCAGCCGACCGGGCATCGCTATGACGGGCAAATTGCCGTCTTCGGGAGAGCGTTCCAGGAAAAAATCGCAAATCACCGCCAATTCCTTGTCGGCGCCGGTGCCATTGGCTGTGAGATGCTCAAGAACTGGAGCATGATGGGTCTTGGGTCTGGTGCTAAGGGTGTTATACATGTTACCGATCTGGACACCATCGAGAAGAGCAACTTGAACCGTCAATTCCTCTTCCGCTCCAAAGACTTGGGAAAATTCAAATCCGAAGTCGCGGCCGCTGCAGTATCTGATATGAATCCTGATTTGAAGGGACACATTGAAAGCAAACAGGAGCCCGTCGGCCCTGACACTGAAGGTGAGATGAATAGTGAGACGTCCTCAAATTCCTGCAGCTGATGATCATGCCAAAGTCATCTACGATGAGAAGTTCTTCAAGGACATCGACGGCGTTACAAATGCTCTGGATAACATCAAAGCCCGTAGGTTAACCTCAGCTCGTGCTATATCTGTCTCTGCTGACGTCCTTCGCCAAGGTTTGTACATGGACCAGCGATGTGTTTTCTTCGAGAAGCCTTTGCTTGAGTCAGGTACTCTCGGGACGAAAGGAAACACTCAGGTCATCATTCCTCACTTGACTGAGTCCTATGCGTCTTCGCAAGATCCCCCAGAAAAGGAGACGCCTTCTTGCACAGTCAAGAATTTCCCCAACGCAATTAATCATACCATCGAAGTAAGTCTGATGAAAACTTAATCCAGCAAGGTTGTTCATTCTTTGCAGTGGAGCCGTACGGAATTCGACAACTTGTTCGTCAAGCCTGCGCAAGCCGTCAACTCGTACCTCTCCGATCCTACTTTCCTCGAGACTACCATGAAGTACTCCGGCCAGCACAAGGAGCAGATCGAGCAGATTGCCTCGTACCTCGTGACCAACAAGCCGCTCACCTTTGAGGAGTGCATCGTCTGGGCACGTTTGCAGTTCGAGGACAAATACAACAACGCCATTCGTCAGCTGCTCTACAGCTTGCCCAAGGACGCCGTTACTAGCACCGGACAGCCTTTCTGGAGCGGACCGAAGCGTGCACCAGACCCATTGACTTTCGACTCGAACGACGTACGTTTCAGATGCCTCTTATTTTCCGTCGGTCTATTTCTTTAACTGCGAACCTGTGTTTCTAGCCGACGCACCTTGGTTACATCATTGCTGCCGCTAACCTTCATGCTTACAATTACGGCTTGCGAGGAGAGACCGACCCTGCCTTGTTCAAGAAGGTTGCCGACTCCGTACTTGTACCAGAATTCACCCCGAAGAGTGGCGTCAAGGTTCAGATCACTGAGACCGACCCAGTGGACAACAATGGTATGTCGTTATGTCGTAGTCCTGATAGTATCTCAGTTGGACTGATACCTCAACAACTAGATCCTACTGATCCCGCTGAGCTTGTCAAGCAATTGCCGCCGCCATCTTCACTGGCGGGATACAGGCTGAATCCCGTCGATTTCGAGAAAGATGATGACACAAACCACCATATCGACTTCATTACTGCTGCCTCAAACCTTCGTGCAATGAACTACAGCATCACTCCAGCTGATCGACACACCACGAAGCAGATTGCCGGGAAGATCATTCCCGCCATCGCCACCACCACTTCCCTTATCGTGGGCTTGGTGTGTCTGGAACTCTACAAGGTAGTTACTGCTTATGATGCATCGGTGCTCCTAGCTTATGTGACTTTGTCTTTAGATCATCGATGGAAAGAACAAGCTCGAGGACTACAAGAACGGCTTCGTCAATCTCGCTTTGCCTTTCTTCGGGTTCTCTGAGCCGATTACAGCGGCGAAGAACAAGTATGGCGAGACCGAATGGACGCTTTGGGATCGGTTCGAGTTCACGAACGACCCCAGCCTCAAGGATATTGTCGACTACTTCCAAAAGCAGCACAAACTCGAAGTTTCGATGGTTAGCCAGGGTGTCAGCATGCTTTGGAGCTCGTTCATTGGGAAGAAGAAGGTTTGCGCATCTATCCTCTTCCTTGTCCTGCCCTGTTGATCACCGTGCACAACAGAGCGAAGAAAGGCTGCCAATGAGATTCAGCCAGCTTGTAGAGCAAGTCAGCAAGAAGCCCGTACCAGCACACACGACGCACTTCATCGTTGAGGTCATGGTCATGGACGAGGAAGGCGAAGATGTTGAGGTACGTGCTATGCTAACATGTTACCACCCCATATATACTGACATCGTGTTTGTAGGTGCCTTTCATCGTCGTGCGCAAGTAAATCGCAGAACCAAGGTGACGGGAGATATGCACGCATACATGAATGCCCCATGATGTAGCAAGCGCGACGTTAGAAGTTGTACACTTGAATCCAATACCATTGTGTAGAATGCCGAGCAAAGAATTCATGTGTTTTCGTTTTCCTGATGTGCAGAACTAAGCTTGCAGTTCATGCACACATAGTTTCCATTGTCGACAGAAATCATACATGGAGGCACCAAACTGACGAACAGATGTGTACATGTATGAACCAGCGCATACCACTCGAAGACAGCAATAAAAGAAGGGAACGATCCGCTACTTCAAGGTGTATGTAAATGGTATGTGCTCGATAACCAGGGATAACGAGTAATGACGGCGAATGGTTAAAGAATGGAACGGAAGGATGGAAAGGGGAAGACATGTTTTTGTCAGTTGAGAAATTTTGCGTATGTTTTTGTAGGTTTTAAAAGAATGGAGGAGACGGGGGGAATGACCAAAACACAAGCAGCGAGATGGCGTGATTCAGAAGGCGAGTATTAGGGAAGAAGTGGAGTATACGAGCGGCAGCATAATAAGACGTCGAAGAAAGAACATCAAAAGTCCAACCGATTGCAGGTGCGCAAGAAGCGTGAGCTGGCCGAGAGGATGACTGCTTCGTTTCTCCTTCTAACGGAGCGAGGGTGGAGAAGAAGATAAGCTGCCGGATCCAAGGTAGTACTGTCGGTACGCGGCAATAAATATGGCATGGCGAAATTGTGGTCGTGAACCGATGGGAGGCCTAAAACCCCTATGGACAGGATGGATATGTCATCAGACAGTGGGGCGGCGGATAAGAAATATAAGTGCCGAGATATGAAAACAACGGGAAAACAGACGATTGCATGGAAAAAAATATTCGACGTCGAAATGAGTGCGTCGAACAGTCTAGGCTGCCTGCACAGGTAGTTCTTCGCGAACGACGAGCGAGAACCGCCAACGAAGATTAGGTTCAATAATGCCAGGCATGAAGGGCACGAAAGTGTCCTGTAACCAATATCAGGCCCGAAGCCAGGCCGACGATTGCTGCATCCCAGGATAGTGCGCAAATTGGCGTCCGATGGCAGAGCCATAACCCTGATGACCAGAGCTGGGCCAGTGCAGGTCCGAGTAGATAGACTGCGATGCCTTTTGAGCTGTGAACCGCAGGTCGCTGCAGGCATGTTCGAACTGGCTCTGCGAGTGGGAACGAACGTGACTCGGTGGCTGAAGGACGGCGTGATGTCCGTGGGATAAAGACGCAGACCGGGAATGAGTGGGGCCAACGTTGTGATGGTTGTAGTCGCCGTACGACAACAGTGTATAAGGGGGTGGCAACTGATACTTCACATCGGCTTGATGGTCAGTCATCGTACTCCAAGCCGGGAATCCCTGCGGCATTGCGACACGATGTGATTGTACAGGAGCCAGCAAGGGAGCGGGGGGCGGCATGATAGAGGGGCGGACAGCCATATACTGCACTTGACCACGTCCAGCATCACGTAGGATTGGTTCATCGGCTTCGGGACTCCACTTCGCTGGGGGTGGCAAGGCTCTCTCGGGTGCTAGGGCCCTTTCCCATTCCTGCTCCTTCTCCTCGTGGAATTGTGGCAAAGCCCCTTCCCGGATGACGTCCCGGAGTGATCCCGTCCTACTAATGCGGCGTCTGGGAATGTATTCCTCACGAAGAGGACCATCCTCATCCAGGTCGATCTCCAGGCCATCTGAGACTGCCTCTGCGGATGAACAGCCTGACCGTTCCCGTTTCCTATCTTCGAGACCAAGGAAAATGGGCGTAGGAGGCAATCTAAGGCAAGATCGATCATCGCATATCTCGGTTGCATTGCTGACGGCTGAAACATCGATCAACTCCTCAATTGTTCTTCTGACAATGGAATGAGGATTAGATGTCGGACGAGATATGGGCTGCGGGTGGGAAGAGGATTGGGACAGATGGTATAGCATGATGTGATTGAGCCATTGAGACCAGGTGGTCGCAGGGATAGACAGATCATGCGCGAAGATATCCAGGGCCAAGTTTTCCAACCTGTTGAGAGACTGGACGGGGACGTTGGAGATTGTATGCCTAACACGCCGTGAGTATTTTTTACCTGTCGATGAGATGAGTGAATACATACCATGTCTTATTGGAAAAGGTATGATCGTCGAGCCACTTGTTCGCCAGCATGCAGCCTAACACGACCAGCCGAAACGGTACCTGCGTCTCGAGGGTCTCTTGTCTTGCATGATGCCACTCGTCGGAGCCTAACAGTTCCGCCCTGAATCGAATCTCCTTAACACATTCGGGCCCAAATCCAAGAGGGCCGCCAAAGATTGGAAGCCGGATGAGATACCACATCGCCAGAAAGATAGCAGACGGCTGCAGAAGAGTCGACATCAACAAAGAACGAATGGAGCTAGCCAGTTGAGGCGGTGGAAAAGGCGGCTGGGTCTGTGCCCACGAACCACTGTAGGACAGTCAGCTTTGAATGACGTACACAAAAATAGAACGTACCGTGATTGAACGTAAGCAGGCGGAAGACTCATGCCGGTCGTGCAGGCCTTCCACACGTAGGATGCCATCCAGTCAGCAAGAGGATCGGCAATTCGCTTGTACGTGGTTGTAGCAGAAGGAGCAGCGACAGGTTCCGACGCAGGCACCAGGTCGACCGGTGCAGGCTGACGCCAGGGATGGTACTGTATGTATGGCGCGAGGCCGGCATTTGACCGGTGACATGGGATCACGTCGGACGCTGGGTCGAATGTTTGGAAGGACGTTGCACCAATGTTGCTGCGGGTGAGAGCAGTTTCCACAGCACGATCGACAAAATCTCCGAAAGGCGTCAAAGGGCCAATTGGACTCGACGCCGGGTCACCATCGCCTGCCGCAAGTTCCGGGGAGAACTCCTCGAAGATAGGGGTGAAGGCACCTCGCTCGTACATTTGCTGGTCCTCGCTGAAATTGTTGAGCTCGACTCCGCCAGCAGAGAGGTGTGAGAGGATCGGATTCTGGAGAACCTGATTCCCAATTCCACCTCCCTCCTGGACGTCTGGCGAGTTACCACTCCATTGACTTTCAATCTCGTAGTCGATCGAGGTCGAGCTCATCTCATCGTCGACATCCTCCTCGCAGGCTTGGGAAGCACTGGGTTGGTATAAGTACCTGTCTGACTGAGATTTGAGAGTCAAAGCGGGCGGAATACACGCTTGCGCGCGCTCTCCTTTAATGACGGAAGCGTTGTCCGCATCCGTCAACCCTCTATGAAAAACTCGGGGGGGAGGCAGGTTGGTGTCATCCTCTTCCCAGATCCGGCGCGGTTTATTGCGGCGCCAAGACGGTAAGGAGCTGATCCATTCCTCACGGGTCCCGAAAGACGGGGGAGGACCCGGAGGAGGCAAAGGAAGGGAGTGCGTCAGGTTGTGGAAGACGGAGGGAGGATGGCCTTGGTCGCCAGGGTGGCAGCGATGCTTGATGACTGGATGTGCTGGACCTTTGGCTTGCGTCAGGACAGGGACAGGCATCTGCACCCCGAGAGGGTCGGGCAGAGGTTCTGCGACCGGCAGCACTAGGTGCCAACGATTGCGAACGACTGATCTAGAGGAGGAGTGGCGGGAGGGAAGTCGTGGCGAAAGTCGTGAAAGAAAAGGAGAAAAGAGAAGAGAGAAGAGAGACTCGGGGGATGGCAGACGCACAACGAAGGCGTGCCTTTTTGAAGGGAGAGACGAGACGAGCGAGGAGCGGCGAGGAGCAGCGTAGCCTGAGCCTTCCTGCACGGCGAGAGGAGCAACATCTCTTTTATTCTCTCAAAAGCCCTTTATTTCTCCCATTACCTAAGCACACGCCCTCCTCCTCCTCCATACATGGTACGTCCCCCGTCCGTCCCCGCTCCGTCCCCGCTCCCCTCACACCCCGCCAGTCCAATGAGCTCGATTCCATCACCCTCGGCCAGCTCAAGGCCATGGTCGGCTCTGCACCCAAGCCGAAGCAGTCCATCTATGACTTCCGCTATGACGACGAGGACACCGTCCTCAGCGAGATAGAGGAGTTNTACTCCTACGTCGAAATGCCCCAGGTCGCAGAGAACCTGAATGCGTGGCAGGGCTCCTTCGAAGGAGGTGCGTGCGGTGGCCTTGCTCGCTGTTCGTCTCTAACGCGCGTCTCAGAGTGGATCAACAGCACCTTTGAGAAGCGCAAGGCGCACGTCGAGCTGCTGCTCGAGAGCCTCGAACACAAGGACGCTGTCATTCGCTTTGCGAATGCTCGAAGGTTACTGTATGTCTTGCAAGGTATGTTCTAGCTCTGCTCCCCTGTGCATTGTATACACAGACTGCTCCCAGGGACATTCGCCGAGACCACATCCCCCGAGCACCAACTCCATTGGATATTAGAGAACTGCAAGGTGGTGCGTGCTGCCAATGGCATCAGCAACATAATGGAGGCAATGAAGATCGCAAGTTCGAAGCATGACTTCCTGGGGTGACGAATAATTTATTCCGGCTTTCAATCCATTCTCACACATGTTTAGTGCGCTACCCGAGGCTGATGCCGTTCGTCTTGGTCTCACACAGGAGCAGAGAGGAGAGTTCATGGAAGAAGTCACGACCGAGATAACTGTCTATTTAGCCATGCTTTATCACCTAATCGAGGCATTTAAAGGCCACGATGACTTTGCTGATGAGCTCAGTATGCAAGATCTCTCCGCTAGTCTCCTGAGAATGCTAACTGAGATATAGTGAGCATGGATCCACCCGTTCCCGTGTATTTCTTCAATGTGGTGTCCGGACTTCGTGACAAAAGTGCCAAGGGGTATCCCGTGAAGAAGGTATTCGACACGCAGCTACGGATCTATTCTTCATTAACACCTCTCATAGCTCCTCTTGGTATTGTGGAAGTCTGTCCTGTCCTGCTGCGGTGGTATACGGGATCTTGCCCGTGTTAAGAAACTGTCTCGCGAACTCGCTGGCTTAGCGCCCATTCCGGATGAAGGTATACGGTTTGATTATGTTCCATGTTGCATTGCTCATATCAGTCTCCCAGATGTACCCATCAAATCCTCACCTCTGGATATCGAAACATTTCATCAAGAATTGTCCGTTAAATACCCCACCTTTTCTGCGCCACCCGTTCCTGCACCTCTTGCACCGATGGATCCCACACCAACTCAGTCAGGAATAGCCCTCCCTGCTACAAGACTAGCCGAGGCTTATAGTCCCATTCCTGTGCGCCACCACTACCACGATGAGGCGGACGGGCGGGACTCTGGTGTCCATGGTTCGCATGGTTTCCAGACCTCGCAGATGTCTAATGGTTTTAGATCGATCCCACAACCGGCTACCCCTGCTCCTTCGCCTCCACCATCCCCTAAGCCCAAGAAACAGCAGTATCAAACAGATCCATCTCGCCCTTTTCTTTTTCCATTTTCCAGAAGAAGGAACAGGGCTAAGGATATGCTTGTGCCGTATGCGATCGAGGAGGCGGACAAGCTATACAACAAGCACATGTATGTCAGCCTCGCCTTATGGCAGATGTGGAGGACACGGGAGGAGTGCATGACCGCAGAGAGTGGTCTAGAGCATCTACCTGGCTTGGAGGGCGTCGTGGACTCTTTCACAAAGTTGAGCTTGAACGTACGCCAACTTTTCTTCTGACTGTCCCGTGTTTGAGTGCTTACCTTTAACAGAATGAGGCTATTTCAGATGCGGAGTCAGATGTTCTTCCCGATATCGCTGTATTGGACGCAAAGATCGCTGAGGCCGAAGCGGCGCTGAAAAATACCCCTCCTGGATCTGAGAGACGTCAATGGAAGGTAAAAAGGGAAGATCTAGTAAGACTCAAGAGAGTCGAACAGATATATGTGCGTTACATCTTCGTCAGGCGTCCTGATTTGGTACACATGCTGACCATCTGCATACAGAGTGCCGTGCTACCCGTCTTGTCGAATTGGGTACTGGTTCTTTTGAAGCTTCTTCTCGCTATCGTGTCTGCTTCCTCGCCCAATAATCCGCCCCCATCCTCAGCTTCTTCGAGTTTCCCACCAGGCGTCCCTTCTGGTGAGTCGCTCAGAACGTCTCTATTATCCTCGCTCATCATTTTCGGTAAATTCAGAACCTCAACAAGTACCATCTCAACCTCCAACGCTCGATGAAATTGACGTTACCCGGCACCGAGAAATCACGATGAAGGCCGTCTCCGCTGTGTTGCTACTGACATTAAAGTGGTTCAAGGTCTCGCGTACGTCCCGAATCTGGGCTTGTTAGAGGCTTCGCTCACAACGTGCTCGCTCCCTAGACGTCATGAAGTTCCATCACTTGGGTCAACTTCTATTGGACACGAATTGTCTTCTCCTTGTCATGAAGATGTTCGGCATGCAGGACGTCTCGACTACCGTAGTTTCTAAGGCAGAGTCACCCGACAACAAGTACGCATACATATCTTACGCATAAATACCACTCTAATCATCGCTTAGTTTCTTCCGCTATTGTCTCCTTCACTTCGCTCAGCTCCCGCAGCAAATGCACATGGAAGATAATATGGCGAGCGCACCGAGGCGCACGGTCACTCGCATTACCACTCTTCCTAATGGCATGAAGAGCGAAGAGGATATTGATATGTTAACTGAGTTTTCATGGAGGAACTTCTTCTCCATCATCAATTTTGCCAAGGTTATGCAGAAGTTGTCCAAGCACCGTTCGCACCGTATACGAATGCTAGTGCAATACAAAAGCACGGTGCGTATCCCATTAGTCGGTATTTTTTGATGCACGCTCACTCGCTACTCAAGGCTGTCCTCAAACGGGTCCTGAAGGTCCAACACCCCACACTTCAGCTCCACATCCTCAAGCTCATCAAGAGTCAAGTGCCTTTTAGCGGGCGGAAGTGGCGGCAATGTAAGCGATGATCTACCTTGCCTGAGCAACATTCTGACGTGTCGCAGCCAACATGCAGGTGATCACGTCTATATACCTGCACTGTCGGCCCGACTTGCGAGACGAGTGGCTTACTGGCAATGAAGTGGATGACGTGGGTGAAGGCCAGGTGCGTTCTATTGGAGATAGTACCCTCCTTCGAGGCTGACAATTCTTGCAGGCTCAAGAGCATGCTTTACGTCAACTTGTCAAATTTTGTGCGTGATCCCTCTATTGCACTCCGAAATACGTCTTTATCGTTGATCCATTAAAACAGACAACAGCAGGCGTTACGGTCAGCAGACTCATTCGCAAGTGCAGGCACATAGACGGTCCGTTAGCATGTCACAACACATGGAAGGCTTGCATCCGGGTCCCGAGCTGTCCGGGCTCATTCGGCCAGTTGCCACCCCCAATACCACTGATGCCGACGTATTTCCTCCCCGACGCGCTCAAGCTCCGGATCCCAACATATTCCTTCCGTACATCACGGAGGACATCGCTTTCGAGGAGGAATACGAAGAGTATCTTTCGGACTTAGGCTGGTCAGATGAACAGCCTCACTCCGCGCCTCTTGTTTCCGGCATTTCTGCCTGGGACCGGCTTCCCGACCTCGCTTCAGAGCTTGCAGATGGCATTAGTGACAGCGAGAGTATTGCCTCCATTGGCGAGCTTAATGATGATACGCGGGATTTGGGCCGGGACGACAGGGAAGTCGGTAATGTGAACAACTGGGAGGTGCGTTATCCGGTGAATTAATTTGTTGTCGCCACTTACGCACCGTGTTTTCCTAGCACATGAGCCCCAAGACCATGGCTGCACTCACGAAGTCGCCGGCGGGTCCGGGCGCTCGTCGCTCGTCGTCCGGCGAGAAGCTTCGTCCTGTTCTACCTTTCGGCCTCGATGACACTAGCATGGCTGTCGAGTTCGAGCCAGAAGACGATGACGAAGGAGATGATTTGGGGCCGGTACCCAGAGACGAATCTGGGGCCTTCCCATCCGGAGGTGGTGTCGACGAAGTGGAGTATGCTTACGGGTAAGTTCCAGTGACTCGAATGCACTTGCGCGTAAAAACTGATGAACTATTTCAGCGTGTAAGTGCGCTGTTCTGCGCTGTTACGTCCCCTCGTACCCGTCAAGGACGTCGTTGTTGCAGTGTGGGAGCTACTTGGACTTAGTATCGTAAATTACGTCGATGGATCACTGCTGGTCGTGGGTCTCCAGGTTCGATTCAAGGCGGTTTCTGAAACCCAATCACTCCGGACTTCTCCGATGACAACTGCGTGTATACCGAAAGCCATGACGCTGGTCCGTGCGCTTCTTAGAATAAACTGTAAATCTAAATAGATTCGGTGTACCTGTTTAATAACGATACCGCCGTCGAGTGGATGGTTTCTGCAACAAACATTTTTCGAAAAGCTGCAGCCTTACTTCAGTAGTTCGAGCCAGCCAATGGGATGTCTTGGTCAGCACTCACTGACTCAGCGCTGTCCTCGACCGGGCGCGGATCCGAGCCCACACTCTACTGACTCAAGCATACGTGCTTGCGTATCTTTCAAACATAGGCTCACTTTCTCGACTGAATCCACGCTGCCCCGATGCCTGCAGGCACTCCAAACGAGATGGACAAGGATAAAGCCGCCGAGGCCGCCGAGGCCGACCAGTCGACTCACGTGGCATCTACTAGTTCGGCGATTACGCCGGCTAGTGAACCGTCTGAACCTGCGGCCTCCGGGACTCGGAATAGTCACTCCAAACCGAAAGTAAAGCGCAACCGTATCGTCTTGTAAGTCACTTTGAAGTACCTGGGGCCGAAATGATGCATGGACCTTACATGTTATACAGGAGCTGTCAACGTAAAGTGGTCCAATTGTTCATCCGGTATACGATGGCTTAACTGGTACCCCATGCAACAGCATGTCATAGGCGGAAACAGCAGGTACTTCCTTGGTTTGTTCATTACAGGTGTAATACTCCTGTTAACTCGCTCGCATCCGTGTAGTGCGACCGCGGCCATCCATGTCAAAGATGGTGAGCCACACTATAGCCTGCCCTTGCTGCACAATTGAAGTGTGATTATAGCGTTGGCAGAGGTGCAGCACACCTTTGCAAATACGAGCAGTCGAAAGAGATGGGGAAAAGGAAGTACGTGCGAGATGCGCAGTATGAGGCTTATGCTGATAGCTCTCATTGAAGGACATCTGAAAACGGCTTTCCTGAGGACCTCGGCGAACGGGTCAATCAACTCGAAGGATTAGTTTCAAATACTTTGAGCAGTCTTGAACCTTCTGCGTTAGCAGGATTGGATGCATTACTTCAGATAATGCATAGCGCCATCGCAAGTCCGTCCCCGCCAACCTCAAGTTCCGACCTCTCCGATCCTAGTCAAGTCAATGATGCCGTCCAAGTAGCGGCAGCTGCATTAGGCCAGCTATCTCAGCAGAACACTACAGACCTTATATCCGCCTCACCTCCGTTTGGTCCCATTGCGGAGATCCTGCACAATGTGAGTACACCGCCGCTTCGGTGTGAGTCAGTCATTATATGCCGCACACAATAGATGCGCACTTCGCCGCTTGTAGGAGGTTCGGGTACTAGCGGAACCTTCGGAGACCTTGGTGGCCATTTTCCCAACCAGAAGATTACAAACTTCCTTATGACGTATTTCTTCGAGTCCTCGTCCGTGCACTGGCTTTGGCCATTCATTCACAGGCCTTGTTTCGAGAGCTATTACCGCACGTTCTCATCTGCTCCCTTGCCGCCAAGCATCGAGTTTACGGCCCTTCTGGCGGTGACTTGTGCGACAGCATTGCAATTTCTTCCCGAAACGGATCAGGATGTAAGTTTTGATTAACACTTTAAGAACCAACATCTGATCTTTTCGTATGCAAGGCCATAACGTTTGCAGATTACCCACAAGGACGACATGTCATGAGACAACGACTCTACGAGTTCGCTCGATCCGTTCTCGTTGCTTCCACCCATCCTCCGACATCGTCAATCGAACGGGTACAAGCACTTGGCCTATTTGCCATATACCAATGGGTGAGTACCAATGTCGCTTTCTTCCTAAAAAAGCAAATAATCGAGCACGCTGTTCAACAGAATGAGGGAAATGCAGGAGAATGCTACTATATTGCCAGTGCGTCGACTTTCTCATGCATTTATGGAAACAGACGATAACAGATAGTTTAGGCGTGGCAATTCGCATGGCTCAAACGTGTAGGTTCCTATTTGGTTTGGTTTGAATTGGATTTTTATGAATACCTTTTCTCAGTGGCTATGAACCGCGACGGAGTGACGACTTGGCACATGAGACCTGACGATGCCGAAGTCCGAAGGCGGCTATGGTGTAAGTTTTCTTTCAAAACAGTTGCATATTGTGCTCATGTCCACCTAGGGTCCTTATTCATCATTGACCGGTATTGACATCTTTCTATTGCTGGAGGAAAATAAGTATTAACTGCTCTTCAGATTTCATTGTATAGAATATTCACGTCCATATGTAATACTGGATCAGGTGCGTGTCATCTCGGATCGGATACAATCATGATTTTTCTGATTACGACTACATCGCCAGCACACCGATGTTGCGTTGCCCATGAACCTTGATCAAGCAGAAATAAGAGATATTGGAGACCTGGTGTCGAAACCCATGGATGAACCAACTGACTCATGTATGATTTATGATTGTCATCTGATTACCCCGCTAATAAAACGCCAACAAGTGTTCCATGTTCTGCAGACTCGGTTCGCACAACTTGCGGGACAGCTTTGGGATCAGTGTTTCGCGATCACTTTGCCCACTTACTGCAAGGTCATGGAGCTTGAAGACCAATTCCGCAAGTTTGAAATCGAACTCCCGGCTTCTTTCCGATATCAGTCAACCCAGGCTGCCCTCGCTCGACCATATCTGCGATTTCAGGCAAGTAGTACCTACTGCTGCGACTCTTCTTGGCTCAAATATCAAAAACCTATAGAGCCAAATCCTAACTTTGGAAGTGTATCACGGACGAGCTAATCTGTTGGTACGTCACTGCGTCTCATCGGTTTGAATCATAGCAAACTCCTTTCGATGGATTAGCGACCCTTTTTGTTCATACGCCCCTCCAAGTCTGGGCCAAACGGGATTTCCGACCAAGACGCCAAACTCTACACCTTCCATGTGCATGCTCGGACTATATGCCTGATCTTCTGGTATGAATCAACCCATGTTTCGGAAATCACCTTCTGATGGTGTTCGATAGCAAGCGCATATTATCATTGCTTCAGCTCTTCCAATCTCAAATCCCTCGCGCGCAGCTGAGGTGGACGACGTTGGTGCTGCACGCATATGACACTGCATGTGAGACCTTCATAGAACAAAAATTACATAGATACTGACATTCCGATATCCAAGTGATGCTTGCAGTCGCTATCATAATGGATCCCGAAAACTCGGGGAATGAAGAGCTCGAAGAATGGATTACGCTGGCCCGCTCACTACTCGAGGATCTCGGCACTTACAATGTGCTCGCCCCTAACGCCCTCCAGCACATCGACGTCATCCAGAAACGCACAGCGTTCGTCCTCAGCATGACCGCGGATTCAAGGACACCCGCAACTGCAAGTTGCTCATCTGTCAACCCATTTTTGACGGACCCCACATTGCAGCGCATCGAGAGGGCAACGCGGGTCCTTTCACAAGCACAGCCTAGTCTGGCTGACCTACTCGGGCACGAGTTGGCTAGCGATGCATTTTGGGCCACTCTTCGTCCAGGGGTGTTTGCAGGGCATTTCCCCGGTATTGAGTCGTTGAGCGGCCCGATCAACCCTCAAAATCTCGAGCACTTTCTGGACAGCTGCCTCTCGATGCAGTCAAGATTGCCACCTATATTTGCTTTCTAATCGCTTTATCAGTTTACTTCGGGGGAAGATCTATGCTACAGCGCTAAATCTATGGCTATGGAGGTGTTGTGCATCAGTATATATGTATACGATTCAAGTGGTAATATTCTTAGAACGTGGCAGTTTTGCGAGATAGCGCCCAGGGTGTGTTTGCAGCATAGAAATCCATCGGGTACACGCCGCCATCTTGCTTTCCGTCTTCAAGTGGATCCATCCACCCTATAGCCTTTCCCACTGCCACCGCCGTCTCATAAGGGGTAAGGAGAGGGCGATCGAAGGCGTAGCCCCAGTCGATCGAGAGGCGTGGACAGGATGTCTGAACGAATGTTGAGATGTGGGGATTAAAGAGCGACAGCTTTGCCGGCGACAGCTCTGAAAGGAGGATCGGTATGTAAGGAATCGACGTCCGAGAGTTGGTGAGTTGGTTTGTGATTGCCTGCAATGTATGCGGTTAACAGCAGCGATATTTCGAGGAGCATTATTTATTACCTTGAGTTGCTTCAAACTCCCTTGCCGCCCTAGTGTACCCAGGATAACACCCCACATTGACTGCTCTACAGGGGCGTCCACTTCGAGTTCATTTGAAATTGAAGGCTGTCGCTGGGCAAGCGAATCTATGCTTTTGCGAGCGGTCTGGACAGCATCGTTCCGTACATTACGCATTTCAGAGTGGGCATATCGTTCTCGGGTAAGCTTCTTTGAATATGGATCGTAGCGGAAGGCAGGAACGGTCGGGTTCGCAATCATGATAGCTTCCAGATGGAATCGTCCATCGCCGAGATAACTGACACAAAGATATTGTCATGGCATGATGGTGGCAGGCGGTACAAGAGACGTACATGAGAGCATCAACTTCAACTCCCAATTGGGGCGCTGTGCAGCCGAGAATTTCGCCTGGTGAAAGAGGCTTGGAGCGCGGGATAGTAGCGTCGTATTTTCCAGTCCAGAGCTGTGGTCGTTCAGTCCGCGAATGACTGCCTTCGGGCAACGAGCCTTCTGGAGCTTCTATCGCGCTTGTTCCCGGCGTCAACCATTCCGATGTCAAGTCTTCTTTGAGTTGTTGAAGAGCAGCGACAAACTGGATAGTGGAAACCAATGCGAGTCGAGTAGGATGGTGCTGTTTGTCCATTGTACTCTGGTTTGGACTATCCATCGAGGTACCCTCAGGCTCCGGACCTTCTACCCTGAGATACCTCCCTTTGCCGATCAGCTGTCCACTAGGTATCGTGCTGTCGAGTTCCTCGGAATCCAAAAGGGTCTCGTGGAATGTCTCTCGAGTATCTGGGAAATTGGCTCTGACGGTCTTGACAAGGTGTTGGGAATCAATGGAGATTTCGACAAAAACGTAGAGAGTTTTGATGGTGGTCTGATCCATCGGAACTAAAGATGGATGAGTAACCGCGATGTTTGAAGCCGACGCAGCGTACCCAGACAACTGTGCCCATAGTGAATGAGCATGTCACATCCCAAGGCGACTGCCGTATAGTCGTCGATACAACAGGCCCCATATGTGACGTCCCCCATGATTACAGCCAGGGCCTCAGTAAATCTGGAATAATGAGTCTACTTGATGGTAGGGGAGCGGAAACCTCCTTACCGTTCAATAATGTCTGCGATGGTGCAAGCAAACATCTGAAGCCCCTCCGGCATCTGCAAGGCGACAACCTTCGCATTGTTTTTCCGGATATGATGTATTGTTTTGTGAATTTCGAAAGAGTAGTTGGAGGGCAGCTGCTTGATAGCATTGGTGAGATGCGGGTCCGCGAGTATGTCCTGGGGGATCTGGTTAGCGATCGCAGAGGACAGACCCGGCTTGGACGGGTTGGCACTCTTGCTGCCAACAAAACGTTTGCGAGTCTTTGTGGGAGGCTTTGGACGATCAGACATGATTGTGAAGGTCAAGTACTACGTATGTCACAATTCCGAGTGGAGAAGTCTTCGCATCTGACGATCTCAGATCCTGCGTTCTGTGGCTGTGCACTTCCCCGTACATTCGCAGCGTCGCTGACCGTCACTGCGCCGCGCCAGCCGCTTCAGCCTCCGTCCTCTCCTCCAAGGTAGCTCTCTCTTGCCTTGCTTTCTATCACTTTCTTACCTTCATTCCGCAGATGGCTATGGCACGACCGCCGGGCACAACGGGGGGCCGTTGTGTTATGAGAGGTTCCTGCGGTCCCAAGGGTTGGTTTGGCAAGCCTTTACCCTGTCCTTATGACGGGCCACCCATCACGGTACATGACTATTCACAAGTTCGGACGAATCACGCTTATCACGCTCTCATAGCCAGACGAAGATGAACGTGCCCTTCTTACGTCCATATGCGGGGATGAGCTCGCGGACGGAGACGTTTGCTGCAACTCAGACCAGCTTCAAGTCCTCCGCGAGAACCTCAATTCAGCAGAACCCTTGATCTTCTCCTGCCCTGCTTGCCGGAATAACTTCCGCTCATTCTTCTGCCACTTTACCTGCTCGCCCAATCAAGGTGATTTTGTCAACATCACTTCCACACAGACGTCTTCAACGGGAAAGACGGCGGTGAAGTCTCTGGACTTCTTCGTAGGCGAGCGTGAAGGGCAAGGCTTCTTCGATAGCTGCAAGAATGTGCAGGTTGGTGCTACCAATGCCTACGCCATGGACCTCATAGGCGGCGGAGCAACAAATTACAGCGCCTTCCTGAAGTACATGGGCGACGAGAAGGATATTGGCAGCCCATTCCAAATCAACTACCCTTCTTCCACCCCTTCTGGAATGGAAGCCTTCAACCCCGTGCCAAGAAATTGCGCAGACAATGACCTTCTCAGCCGTTGCACTTGCGTGGACTGCCCGCAAATATGCTCAACACTGCCAGAACTTTCGCCTCCGGGACAAAATACGTGCCACGTTGGTGCTTTGTCGTGCTTGTCTTTCATCCTCATCGTGGCCTATTCCCTATGCGCAGCTGCATTCATCATTGGGTACACTATCCAACATTCCCTCAGACGGCAAAGAGACAGGAAATATGAGCGTCTGGTTCTATCTACCGAAACGGCATCTGATACTCCCCTCTCTCCCACATCCCATGCTCGTGGACTTATCGGCGCGTCGTCTCTTGCTCGTTATGCGGATGGCGAACAATCTTCGGAGAGTCACAACGATTCCCGCTTAGGTCGTGCGGTCACATTGTTGGACCCTCTGGAAAGTGTTCAGCCACGACAGTACCGTCTCAACACTGTGTTCCGCCGCCTGTTCTATAAACTTGGACTTATCTCAGCCACGTTCCCATGGTTAACATTCGCGGTCATGTTTACAGCCATTGGCTTGTTGAACATTGGCTGGAAGGATTTCGCTGTCGAAACGGACCCTGTTCGTCTGTGGGTAGCGCCCGACTCAGAGAGCAAGTTACAGAAGGACTTCTTTGATAGCAATTTTGGACCATTTTACCGAACGGAGGACATATTCGTCAAGTCGAGCGCCGCGTATCTGCGAAGTCTTAACAACACCGATGCCATACAGTCAGTAGCACACGCCAATACGCCAGTTCTCTCGTGGGAGCACCTCAAGTTTTGGTTCAAGGTTGAGTCTGACATACGATCTCTTCGCTCAGCCCCGAACGGCTATGGCCTCTCCGACGTCTGTTTCAAGCCTGCAGGTCCGGACGGCGCGTGTGTATTCCAGTCTGTAACGGCGTGGTTCGAGAACGACATCGACAATACCACCCCAGACACCTGGGAAAAGCGGATACAACAATGTGCTGACGCGCCTGCAGAGTGTCTCCCTGATTTCCAACAACCTTTGGCTCCAAAGTACATCCTAGGTGGAGTGCCCGAGACCCCAAGGAAATATCTTGATGCCGAGGCGCTCGTCGTACACATCGTGCTGTCGGATTCACTTGACCCGGACGTACAAGGAAGGGCCATGGAATGGGAACGGTCACTTCGGGAGTACCTTCTTCGACTGAGCGAGAGGGCTCCGGAACAAGCTGGATTGGATGTCACGTTTATGACCGGCGTCTCGTTAGAGGAAGAGCTGAACAAGAGTACCAACACGGATGTCAAGATTGTCGTTCTATCTTATATGGCGATGTTCCTCTACGTGTCGCTGACCCTTGGCAGCGGCTCAGCTGGTCGAGAGGAGGAAGGCGTCATCTCGTCTCTTCACCGCTGGGCAACGAACCTCCCCAAGTTCTTCACCCGCTCACATCTCTCATCTGCTACGTTATCCATCGATTCTCGCAGTGCCCCTCGCATCTTCCCACGTCTCCCACGCAAACTGTTCGTTGGTTCCAAGTTTACTCTTGGCCTGTTCGGCATTGCTCTGGTCATTCTGTCGGTCTCATCGTCAGTTGGCTTCTTCTCAGCTATCGGTGTGAAGGTGACCCTTATCATTGCGGAAGTGATCCCCTTCCTTGTGCTTGCCGTCGGTGTCGATAATGTCTTCATCCTTGTGCATGAGCTTGATCGGCAGAATATGCTCCACGGACCTAACGCATCTGCGCCCGAGCAAGCGTTATCCTTCCCTACGCCAGCATCACCCATTTCCCGCCGCTCTCACTTGGATGGTGTTCGAGACGAATCCATCGACGTTGGTTCCGTCCCCCTCTACCTGTCACCTGAGGAACGTGTCGCTAGGACATTGGCCAAAATGGGTCCCTCCATCCTACTCAGTTCAGTGACGGAGACCGTTGCTTTTGCTCTGGGAGCATTGGTCCCAATGCCAGCTGTACGGAACTTCGCATTATACGCTGCAGGTAGCGTCTTGCTGAACGCGATCATGCAAGTGACCGTCTTTGTGAGCGCCCTTGCGCTGGACCTCCGTCGAACAGAGGTGAGGGTGTTCTTAGAAAATAGTCTCCATTGGCTAATATATCCTTTAGGCCAGTAGAGCCGACTGTATGCCTTGCATCAGGCTTCCTTCACGCATAGAATTACTAGACAGCCCTCCGGCTGCAAGTAATCTGGGTATACTTGCTCGATTGATCCGCAAATACTACGCCCCGCTTTTATTTCGTCCGGTTGTCAAAGGCCTTGTTCTGCTTGTCTTCAGCGGCTTATTCGTGGCTTCTGTTATATCTATCCAGCATATCGAGCTGGGCCTTGGTACGTTCTATTCATATTTCTGATAGTTCGATGCTTAACGGTAGTTGCAGACCAGCGACTGGCGCTTCCGTCGGACTCCTACCTCGTCCCGTACTTCAGCGACCTGGACTCATACCTCGACATCGGCCCACCCGTCTATTTTGTCATTCACGACATTGATGTGACCCACCGACCCGGGCAACAAGAAATCTGCGGCCGCTTCACCACCTGTGATGACTTTTCAGTGGCAAATGTGCTGGAGGCCGAGAGAAAACGCCCGGATGTATCGTTCTTCGCACAGCCAAGTGCGTCATGGATAGACGATTTCTTCAACTGGCTCAATCCGGCTGTGGAATCATGCTGTCGTGTTCGGAAGCGGGATCCTTCGGTCTTCTGTGGTCCCCGCGACTCTCCTCGACTCTGCCAACCGTGTCTTGCCGGTCAGGAGCCAGCATGGAATATTACTATGGTTGGACTCCCTGAGGGCGATGAATTCATGCGATACCTGAAGCAATGGTTGGTTTCTCCTACCACGGAAGATTGTCCCTTGGCCGGTCAAGCCTCCTTTGGCGAAGCTCTGTCGATATCAGAGGATGGGGACGAAGTCAAGGCTTCTCATTTCCGCACATTCATGGAGCCACTAAAGAGCCAAGCGGACTTCATCAACGCTTTCGAGGCGGCACACAGAATTGCTGACGATCTGTCCGAGCGAACCGGCGCCTCCGTCTTCCCGTATTCATTATTCTTCGTTTTCTTCGACCAGTATGCACACATCATCTCTATGACCCAGGAAGTCCTCGGTCTTGGCCTTGCGGCCGTGCTTGTGGTGACTTCGGTCTTCTTGGGCTCTTGGCGAACTGGAATCATCGTCACTGCCACTGTTGCATTGACGGTGGTCAATGTTATGGGGGTCATGGGGATCTGGGGCATCAGCCTTAACGCACTCAGCTTGTCAATCTCGTCATTTCTCTGGGTATCGCGGTGGAGTTCTGCGCGCACGTTGCTCGGGCTTTCATGAGCTCTGGGTCGGGCCTTGCCGTGGATCATCCTGCAGGCCAGAAGGAGAGGGATGAAAGGATGTGGACGGCATTGATTGATGTGGGGCCATCTGTGAGTACAACTGCGCATCTACATGTCATGCATACCAACATTTTATTTTAGGTCCTATCCGGCATAACTTTTACCAAGTTGATTGGGATGTCTGTGTTAGCTCTGACACGCTCGAAGTTGCTCGAGGTATGTGCAGCTTCTGTTGTGCGACTTCATGAGGACTTAACCACTCTCTGTATAGGTCTATTATTTCCGCATGTGGCTCACACTGATCATCTCTGGTGCTCTCCATGGACTCGTTCTGTTGCCCGTAGTCTTGAGCCTGGCTGGTGGCCCTGGCTTCCCTCTGCAGGAGGCCGATGAGGAGTGGATGTCCAATACCATGAGGAATGACTACGAATATACGTGAGTATTAGCGTGTCACACTACTGTATGGTTGACTAATTTGCACTTTCTAGGCCTTTCTTAGCTGACGATGATTCAGTTCATAGCGATTAGACGATCTTTTTGACGTTACTACATGTACATATACATATCGTCCTCATTCGATTAATTTTTTACGGAATGGAGGAAAGCAAGGGATCGGTGTACGAAGCAGTGTCAAAATAAGCATACGCAACAATAATTACTCTAAGCAGCAGGAGCAGCAGCGGGGGGCGGTGGCGACCTCGAACGGCTATCCCGGATATCATCTCGGCTGTTACTCCTGCGTCCCCTGCTGTACGACCTCGAACGACTGCGACTCCGGCTGTATCTCGAGTACGAAGAGTACGAAGCTGAGCGGGAACGGGAGCGGGAGCGAGATAAAGATCGTGAACGTGAGCGACTTGAGCGCACCGAGTAACTCGGAGACCTTGAACGACCTCTGCGGCCGTACCCTCCACGCTCGTAGCTGGGTGACCTCCTCCTGGGACCCAATCCACCTCTTCTGACCGGCGACCGGGAGCGCGACGGGGAATGTGGGCGGTATGTGTCGCGTACTGGCTGTCTTCGTCCATAGGGTCTGCGATAAGAGTCGCCGAAGCGACCTGGGTCTCGTCTGGCAAACCTCGGAGACCGCGATCGCGATGGGGAGCGCGATATCGAACGGCGGCCACCGCGACCGTTGCGTGCACGAGGACGCGGCGAACGCGAACGTGAGCGTACAGGGAGGTCGGAAAGCTCAATCTTCAGCACGGCGCCATCCAGTTGACCGCCGTCCATGTGTGTTGCCGCTTTGTGTGCCGACTCGGAGTCGAAGTATTCGACCGCGGCCTTTCCTCTGTTTTGACCAGCTAAACAGTTCATCGTCAGTCTTGTTCGGTGAGAAAGGGTGACTGGAGCATACATTTCCCATACATGGGGATGTCAATTTTGAGTATTTTGCCGTAGAAGCCGAATATCGTTTGGAGGTGCGCTTCCACTACGTTGCGTGTGAGGTTCGTGACTACGACGACTTTGGCGGTTGGTTTGTCCGGGACTCCGTTGTCCATTTCGATGTCTTCATCGCGAGGGGGTGTCTGTGGAGAAGGAGATCGGTCTTTCATCGACATCTTGGTCTTGAGCACGGTGACGCTTTGAACAAGCCAATGGCGGTCACTGGCAAGCTGTTCGTGTTCGTCGGTGACCAAAATGTGACTCGTCACGCAAAGTACGTCACATCTACCCCAGATTCCCGCCGAAATTGCAGTCCTTTCCTAACGCTACCAGGTCGTGCAACGCCTCCAAAGGTCCATTGAATAATTAGGCACTATATATATTTACATTAATGACATGCCTCCTAGTAGTAGTTGAACAGTGCGCAAGCCCCAAGCTAAGCTCTCGTCCATGAACATGTATCACCCTAAGGCGAAGATGGTTCTGCCTTCAGACGCTTCTGAAAGTGCTCGTCACCCTCATAATCTAACTCCGACTCAGGCGAGCTCTGCTCTCGTTTGCGCTTTGACTTGTTTCCCGAAGTCCTGTCGACTCCATGCGTCCTCCTCATGTGCCGAGTCAACAGATCCTGACGAGCAAATCGAACTGCTTCCAGGCAAAGTTCACATGCGAATGGCTTCTCTCCGGTGTGATTAGCTTCATGGCGCTTGCATTCATTCCGTCGCAGGAACCGCATGCTACTGCTCGAGGATGTACTCAATAAAACAAAAGCCGAAAGAGCCAAGGTTGAGGTTCCACATACCAATGGGCGCAAGCAAATGGTCTCTCGCTGACATGTGAACCAACATGGACAAGGATATGGTCCCTTCGTTTGTTTGTCTTGGAGCACCCTTCGATGTAACACCTATAGTCCTCTATCGGCTGTCCACCAGACGACAGCTTCCCAGCATAGACAAGGAACCAGCGACGATCGATTTCTTGCCCAGGATGCCGCTTGCGATACCTGTTAGCTCTGCGAACCAAGTCAAGCTCGCTCACACCGAGATGGGCATTGAACACTGGCGTGTCGGGAGAAGCAGTTCCAAACGTATTGCCAGCTACAGTGATACCAAGGCCTGAGAGTGGGTGATTGTAGCGAGTCGCGAGATTAGACTGCAGGGGCTCCATGATGACGTGAGGTTCATCGGTGTCCATTGCATGTAAAAGCGGAGATGCAGTCGGCGACTGTTTGATTGCGATATCCGGTTCCGCCTTGACCTGGACCTCGGTAGCTTGTGTAGCGATGGAAGCAAGAGGGTCTTGCGCAAGAGCAGGTTGGTTCAAGAGACCAGATGCCGGCCACGGAGCAAGGATTTTGGGCGACATTAAAGGTGTAGTCTGCATGTGAGAGGACCCCAGTAGCGGTGTGTGGTGAAGCAGAAGGCATTGAGGATTGATCCCCATTGAGAGGTCAACGTCTTCGATTGTATTAGAGTACATATTGAAGTCCGGGAAGAGACCGATCAACGGAGTACCAGCAGTAGACATGAGGTCGTATTCAAGTGGTTGGTGGTTCAAACCAGGAGACGTCGCATCTTGCTGAACATCCATCGCATCCCGTAGCACAGTCCACGGATCTTCAAGCAAGGATCTCGGCGATGGAGGGGACCCGGAAGCCATGTCAGATGGTGTACGCGGGCCGTCATTAAACGAGGCATGGCTAGAAGGAGGGAAATCTGGGGCCGACAAGGAGGTAGACATCATCGGAAGGTCGAAAGAGAATATCGGGGAGACGGAACCATCGTCTGAGCCAGCATCGTATAGGTCGATTTTGCCCGTTTCCTGAGCAAAGGGATCGTATCCATCAAAGAAGATACCTAGTCCCAAAGGCTTGCTTGCAATGGACTCTTGAAGTATTCCGTTGGACTGAAAGTCCAAGGCGGACTCTTGATAATCAAGGGAGGCATCGAATAGCACTGTAGGAGAGTCTAGAAAGTCATGTATGTTGTTGTAAGGACTGTTGGTGTAGGAATGTGCGGCCTGCGTCGTGGGTAAGGGGTATTGGATAGGATGTTCGTGCCTCATGTTAGAGGGTGGTCGTAAAGAATAGTATGTAGGTAGGCTGCGTGTTAAATAGAATGTCCACACACCGCAAAGAAACGGCGGCGGGATGAGATGAGAGACAAGGCTCGAGACGTTTGCAGGACATCAGAAGGCTATTGTTATGTTTGGTCATATTTACCAAAGGCCTCTGACAGTCCTGATTTGGAACTCAACACCTACGATACTTTGCAATGCCTGTCGGCATCTTCCATCCCCCCAGATCCGCCTTTCTTCGGATTCCTCGCCTGGCCCTTCACAGACCACTCCGTACCCGGAACTTCTCAGATACTGCCAAGTCTCATGGAAACCCCACATCTCGAGCACCTACGGTCTTTGCACTTACCGTGCTAGGTGGCCTGACTGCTGCCTATTTCTTTTGGCCTTCAACATCCCGCTCTGCTCCGACACTCCAGAACAAGCAAATCGCGCCCTCACACTTTACTCCTACTACAGTCATGGCCAGCGAACCATGCGGACCGAACTTGAAATTGATAACATTGAACATCCCTCCGGAGTCACTTCCTTCATCTGTGCTGTCGCCTATATGGTCAATTTTCGTCAAGGACGATGATATACAAGTCGAACGACCATACACTCCCTTGGAGGGCATCGACGCGAATGGAAACGTGCGCTTTTGGGTGAAGCAATATCCTCGAGGAGAAGTTGGCAGATGGCTTCACTCTAAAGCCGTAGGAGAGACTGTGGAGATACGGGGCCCCATTCAAACATTCCCATTGCAAGAAGGGAGGTGGGATGAAGTTGTTATGGTGCGCACTCTATTGGATTGCTGCGATGCGACTGCTAACGGTGTTCCGCAAGATTTCAGGAGGCACTGGCTTCTCACCGTTTTACCAGTTGCTCTATACACAACTGTTACGGCCCGAAAAGAGCAACAGCTCAACCCGTTACACTCTGATACATTCTTCGCCAAGCGCGGCAGAGCTCCCCCCAACGTCACTGCTGCAGCCGCTCTTGGATGTGGCCGAGCAGCGCCCAGACCATTTCAAGTTCCATCTGTTTGTCGACAAATTGGACAATACGTCGTCGCATTTGCCTTCACTGGCCCCTCGTGTCGGACGCATCAATAAATCTGCTCTCGAAGATGCAATGCAGCTCCGCGAGGAGACTACACGGTGGCAACGGCTGTCTCGCTTTGGCTCTTATAATCGTGCGGAGGCCATTCCGACGAAGAAGAACGTCCTCGTTCTAGTATGTGGACCAGAACCGTGCGTGTACCCCTTTTTATGCCTGCAAACATGTCTGATTCTATATTGGCGAACAGAATGGTGTCCGCGTTAGCTGGGCCATACGGGAGGAATCTCTCTCAAGGAGTGGTGGGCGGTGCTTTGGGGGAATTAGGATTCACATCTGGTCAGGTTTGGAAATTATAGACGCACACAGTCACCCCATGGCCATGTACTCTGTCAGATTTTACGGCATTGAGGTGTATATACCTACATGCACATCCAGCTAGCTTGGATTATATATGCGCAGGAGCTCTGTGTAATTGTCTGATCTGAAGCACGCTTTCAAACCTTGTTATACCAAAGTCACAGTCTAGAATGAACCAGTATTCGTTCTGACAGACATCACCTGTACTGACAAGAAGCCCGTCAAGTCAGAAGACGAAATTAGGCGCGCCATGTCCTCGGCGGCCTCCCGATGCTTTGACATTTCAAACTTGAACGTCATCACAACAGTAGGTCAATTCAGGACATCGTACCGTAGAACCCGCGTACACCGATACTTTCACTCTCTCTAGGGTCAGCACAGCGAGGAAGATGTCCTCTCATTCTTATGAGGTTGCGCTCTTCGGGGAATTCTTCGCGCAGGATCTCAAAGCCATCCTCAACCGCATCGCACTGCACAGCGAGTCTGCCAACCAACTGCGTGCGCGCGAGATCGTGTTCGAACCAGCCGACGCCCAGCAGCAGCGGGATTCTGGCCAAGAACCCGTGATGCTGCGAGCTACGAAGGAGCTCATGGAACCTGATGCAGGATGGTGAGTTCTGAGTGAACTTGGCTATGTGGAGAGCCATTGTTTACCCGACTCATGCTGTCACAGGGTTCTATACTCTTACCTGAAGCCAGAGTCTGTTCGTGTACATCCAGAAGCAACCGTGCGGCCGTGGGCAACAGTCCAGGTTGTGGGCGACGCCCTCAGCTTTGCGTCTGCCCTCGGGTACATGTGAGTGCCGTCCCACTGTTCACAGGAGGGTCGATGAACGACGTGTTTCTTCAGCCGTCGGTCTCAAATATACAAGCGTGGGTACGTCTTCCGGCGCGGTACCTTGGTCATTCAGATGTTCCAGCAGGAACACGTACGTTCTTCACACGACAGTCTCTTCCATGCACACCGTCTAATCTACGGACTGCTAGGTTGACCCGAAGACACAGAAACCTATTCCTGCTCATGCGGACACACTGTGGGAGGTCGAAGTCAGGACGGAATCGCCTATTCGGAATACGCAAGAGACACCGCTGAACCAGACGATCAACGCAGTGCTCGAAGTCCAGTTGCTGATGAAGGGCCTGCTAGACCTCCGCCGACAAGATGTCTAGGGTGACATCTAGCCAGCAATCCTCACTGGCACTAAACATGCCGCCCAACAAGCAGGAAGTGGAACGAGATATCATATACCACTAGCCGAGTCAGACCAGTCTACCTCCTCGCCATCGCCCCCGTCCCTGTCTTTCTGCTGTCGTATGAGATCCAGAAGAGCCGCATAATCTACAGCACTTATCTCCGCCTCACCCATCTCGACCGCATCCTCATCGACATCGCCAATCTCATCCCCATTGTCTTCCTCAACAGCATCGTCACCTTCGCCTTCGTCCTGGTCGCTTCCAGCATACCCCTCCAAGACATCCATAACAACCTCGATCTCTTCCTCCTCTTCGCTGCCATATGCCCCGAGCAACCCATCGATCGCCTTCTTCCCAGCTGCGGCGTTCAGTCTCTTGCGCTTCGCAGGCCGCTCATCTTCTTCTCTCCTCACACCCCCTTGTGCATCGACCACAACCCCACGGAACGCACCCTCCTCCCAGATCTCGATGGTCGGAAACTCGACAAACTGTTTGTGTCTTAGTGACGTCAACAGCGGGAGTGTCCCGTCAAGCTGATAATGACCGGTGTTTGAGAGGTTGGTCAGAGGGTCTAATGTAGTAGGCATGAAAAAGCATGGTGGGGTGAAAGAGTCGGGGACGTCTGCGTCGGGTAATACAAGGGATCTGACCCATGCCGGTATCGCGTTGTCGCGTTTTGCTTTAGCGCGTTCTTTGATTTGAGACTGGGCGAGCGTGAGGAGTGCGTTATCGACGTTGTTGCGGTGTGTGAGGAGTGTATATGGCGCCGACTGTGGTTCTCCGGAAGGAGGATGACATTTGAATTCGATAGTGAGGAGTGCGGTTTTGTTTCTGTCAAAAGCGATGAGCAAAACAGAACGAGACGTACATGCCGATTCTACGCACTTGAAATCCCAAGTAGACTGGTTGTGCGTTCGTCGCTGCATGCCCGCCGGCAGCATGTCGACGTCGACGTCGCGAGCCTCGAGCTGCATCTTCAAAACGTCCCGCTTCGTCTTCTGCCCAGTTCCTCTTCCCCTCTCCCTCCCTCGCCCACTGCCTCTCCCCCTTCCTCTCCCCCTTCCACCCATCGCACCTGCCCCACGCTCCGACCCCGCACCAAAACCACCTTTCACGATCTCCTTCCCCCAGTCAGTCACCTTCCTGCCCATCTCCTCCAGGAACACGTAGTCGTCCATGAGTGTGCCCAGGCCGTACTGGTTCATGGGGACGTATTTCGCTTTGTCGCGTACGCCTGTGCAGCCTGTGCGGCTTTTGTGGGTACTGGAACATGGGAGAGAGCAAGTTCTTGTGAGGCAGCGGGGGCAGCTGTATATCGCCTTGGCCTGGTCGCAGATGGAGCACCGAGGCTCTGACGATGTCGAGGGCTTCGGCTCGTCCTGAGGTAGAAAGCTAGTACTGCTGGATACTTCCAGCTGTGTATCTCCCATGGCGAACAGCTCTGCAACGAAATTCAGAATGTTTCCAGTCGTGTGAACTAACTTAGCATGGAGACTTACCCTTGTATGTTTACGCTCTTGATGGTGCGAGCATGAAGCTCTATGGAGCTATGTTTTCTGTTGAGAGTTGAAGTGAATGGTTCACTTTCGAGTGCGACTTCGAAGTCCATGACGGAACCGACTCAAAATTGCTTTGCTCAGAAGTTTTACGTACACGACCCTCTTCCCTTCCTTACGGCAATGTTCTGTTATCAGATACGCCCTCGGGCCTCCAACGAGAAAACTAATCAACGCAATGCTACATATTTTGAGGACAATATTACATCTGCATCCCTCCGTGCGCGGTCTAACTCCCAAAGCACGTAAATGACAGAGATAACGAGGTAACGGAGTGTGAGGGTAAAATAAGTACAACACTATGAATGCAACCCGGCCTCTAAGACACGGGGGTGAACGCGAACGTGAAAATATAACACAAGAATAATAGGAGTCTCAACCCGCGACCAGCAACCGCAACCCGCAACTAGAAGTCATCCATGCCGAAGTCTATCTCCACCTTCTCTCCTGGCTTGAAGGCGGGGAGTCCTGCACCACCCAGCCCATTAGTAACAGGGTAGCTGACGACAGGCAGACGACTCACCGAGGTATGGGCAGCTCGCGCATCGGAACGCGTCGCCCAAGAAGCAGCTTCCACAGCTACTCGTCGCCTTGGGTGCAGCCTTGGCCGCCTGCACCAGCCGCTCGCGCTCGCTCTGCACGACCTCCGTCGCAACGCCGCCCTCGCTCCCGTCGAGCACGACGACCTTGCTCTGCTTGCGCTCCTCCTCCTCCAGCTCCGCAAGTCCGCAGCTGCAGTTCTTGCATGCCTTCTTCTTGCGCGGGCCGCCCTTCGACACGGGCTCGCACGCAGCAGGACGCGCGCGGTCGGTCTCTGTCAGCAGGCTGTCTGCGTCGATGGCCGAGGCAGCAGGGGCGGTGGACCACAGAGCCTTCTTAGAAGCCGCACGAGCCGCGTCAGGCCGCCGCCGCAGAAGCGCGGCCGCAGGAGCGGGCGCAGAGGAGACGGAGATGGAGGACTTGGTTTTCAGAGAGAAGGATGCGCCCGAGACGTGTGCGGGCTTTTGAGCAATGATGGTGCCTTCCATTGGAAGCGACTGGAGGACGTTGAAGCCGGCGAGGGTAAGCTCAGAGGGGAGGGTGAGGAGGGAGGCGGTCAGATTCAGAAGGTGGAGTGTGCCGAGCGGCGTGAGCCCCGCGAAGAGCTGGGAAAGCAGCTCGGACAATCTGGGCAGCAGGCTCTCATACTCCGGGGCAGAAAGCGTGACGTGCACGGACGAGTAGGTGTCGGATGTCAATGTGGCAGCTGGGAGGTGGGAGGTGGGTGCACGGCGTGGGTGACTTTGCTCGCATGCGGAGTCGTGGAAGACGTACCTCCATCCAGCAGCCGGTCGAGCATCTGCCGGTCGACGCGCCTGGTGCTCTCGAGATCCGATACGAGGGATTGATAATTCCCATCCTGCGCCGTCGAGAGCGATCCGATGGCCAGGGCAGGGCCTTTTATTGGGACAGGGGCTGGGGTGTGGTGTGAGCTGAGAGTATCCTGCTGAGGAGATATGTAGATAGCTGCGGGAGCCATTGCAGATGACTGGGAAGAGAGGGAGAGGCAGGGAGTGACAATGACTAGGAAATAAAAAGTAGGCCAAGCTTAAAGCTGGAGGAGCGACGGCTCCATGACCAATTCCCTCAAACTGTATTCGGCCTCGGAGTATCGGCGCTCCAGCCCGCTGACAAACCCCCAAAGAGCATCGAGTCACGCAGGCTGCATTCCGAATGAAACACAAAAACGACAGCTACATTGCCACCTCTCCGCTGTACACACGTCCGAATTAAAGTAAAAGTGTCGAGACAGTCACGACATAAATATAGCTATCTTCGGCAGAATCCACAAGCCCTTCCAAACCGATAATTTAATAAAAAACGCACTCCGGCCCGACTCATATCCTTCATGCAGGCTCATGACCCTCAGGCGGCACCTCTCCTGGGTCTGCAGGAGGCATCGGTGGTGGCGGACCGGCTAACTCGCCAGGAGGCAGAGCAGGCAACAACATGACACTTCGGACCCGGAACAACATCTGACGATACCATTCCTGGTCCATGCCACCCTTCTCCTGCTCCTCCGTCATATTGTGCAGGGTCTGTAGCTCCTTAATCCAAGCGAGGTGCCAGTCCACATTGCCATTTTCATCGACTTCCAGGTCCTCTGGGAGTGTGGGCAACGGGGGAGGGGCGAAACGTATCCCTTGAGGCATCATGGGGAACGCCGGGTCAAATCTACAACAAACATGAGCACGAACAAATCCATATCGCGATAAAGATACATACGGATATGGCGGCGGATAGGGAAGTTTGCTTGGCCCAGCACCATCGGGACCCATAGGCGGAGGAGGGAAGGCATGGGGATCGTCGAAAGCTTGGGGAGGCGGCGGCCCATCTGTAGGGATGTACTCGTCGATGTCACGATCTTCAATTATCTGAGCTCCTCCGCGACCACGACCGCCCTTGGGTTTCTTCTTTCGCACTCGATGCACACCGGTACGGGGGTCGACGTTATCATTGACGGTCCAGTATGAGCCTTTACCACGGTCGGTTAAGGGGCGTGCAACTTTCTCGAAGCATGGGTTGAGCGATAGATTATGTCGGACAGAGTTCTGCAGAAGAAAGTTGCGTAAGGACCATGTTGCAATGATATAAAGGGGGATATAAGCAAAGACGACGTGGGACGAGACATGCACAAACAGAGGACAAGTTCGTTTGTGCATATTTTGTGGGCAAAACAAACAAGGACAGCGTCAAACAGCGCGGTCGCGTCTCGCGTCTCGCATCCGCATGTGGTGCGTACACAAACCGAGCGCTCATGTCTACCAGAAACACGGAAGAAGACTTACTTTCCAGCCCGAAGGTGCCGTCCTGAAATATGGGAACTGGATGGCGTGGCGTTAACATCGGCGACCACGCAACGAGCAGATGTGTACGCACCCGACTCTCAATCGCATAGTAGATGTCTTCTAACAGCAGCTTTTGGTTAGGCGAACCTTTGATGGCGTATCTGTCGACGACGTTCGTTGAATCATGGGGGGCAGGCCGTGAGAACGAGCGTTCGAGTCAACAAACACTGTGGCGACTCACCGGATGAGAGTCGAATAGGGATAGAAGGGCTTGCTCCCTGGAGGTCCGTCGCGAAGCGAGTCGAGGTTGATAGGCAAACCGCCTGTGATGTCGTTGGGGCCTTCAGGGTAGTATGAGTTGGGCATCTCCGGATGCACCCCGTTGGGCGGAGGAGCCATCATGGCCGGAGGCATGACGGTCTGCGACGGGGGTTGATCCATGATGCACTTGCGCGTTCAGAGAAGCTGAAGCAAGGCAGGAAGGTGAGGCGAGAGCGTCGAGGTCGTGAGGATACGACGGGAAGGACTGAAGGTTGGCCAGCGAGGAGAACACCGCAGAACAACGCCGGGATGCTTATGTCATGCGTGCGAAAGCCCAGCATGATTCTCGCACGGACCCCTGCTCTGTTCGCCTTATTCTTGTTGCAGTGTGCATTGGGATTTTGAGCAATAGAAACGATGGAGCATTGAGAGTGGTCGAGCGACGAGGAACGGTGGCCATTTGTTTGTGCGCTCAACAGATGATGACAAGGTACAAAGTACAGAAGACAGGATAAAACAATATACAAGTCGAGTATACAGACGAACACACAAACAAACCCAAGGGCGCGCCTCGGCCACTGGTCACCCTCCATCGCCTCAAACACTGGCTACGTTCTCTGGATGCATTCATTCTTGTTATCGTAAAAGAAATTCGAACTATGCAAATACTGTGTTGAAATGGGATTATCGACCTTAGGCGAAGCACTGTGCGGCTTTGCTGCTTGGGCTCGTATTTTTAGTTTCGGTCATGGGTGTACGCAGAGTTGATAGGGGTTCCTGTGTCCCCAAAACTTGTGAAGCACCCCTGTTTTTATCAGCACTGCAAATGCTTCATATCCATGAGGCCTGGACCTGGACCTGCGGCGTCCCGCAACGCCGACTGGTCACCAAATTTGCATCCGAACGCTTCATCCGAATTCTGCGCACGCGCGACCAAGAAAACATCGTCCGTGCCTTCCGTCCAGAGCGCTTTGAAAGGAGCAAGTTTAATACTGGCATCAATTTCTTGTAGGTTAGGGTTACTCTACGACACTCGGAGTGACGAGGAAACATGTAAGCTTCGGTTAATGCGTTGAGAACGCCTACGTCGCACCACCATGTCTGCGACCATAGGAAGCGCAACTCGAGACCCAAATGCGCCGTACGCCATCCACCTGGAGATTCCGCCGAGGATGTACATGGTCCCAGGCGGGGCCATGATGGTGGGGACGGCGATAGGGCTCGTGCGTGGATCGCGAGCAGCTGGGCTGCGGTTCCTGGCCGAGAATGCGCACCGACCACCGAAGACGGTGCAGGGGTGGTACTTCTACAACAAGACGAAGAACTACAAGATGATGCTGGCGGGGCTGAGCTCGGCGGGGACGGACGCGACGAAGCTCGGGATCACGGCGCTCGGGTGGGTGACGATCTTTAATGTTGCGTTGTTTCTTAGACTATACCACGATGTTCTGGGATAATTTTTGCTATGCATATTTGTCGGGTTTTGACACGCCTGATACTGTCTGATCTAAGTACTTTGCACTAGACGGTTGGTCAGGAGCGACTTGAGACAGGCCTGCCACGCTCGCGTTAATAATTATTGTAGATGCCGATTTTTAGTTAGGGTTTTTCTGATATAAGACGTTCGAGAAA